>JASDQU010687262.1:13268-36883 GCA_032191745.1 Picea mariana
ATGATACTAATACAAAGGTGTTGTTTTTTCCATTTATCATAACTTAAGTAATCAACATCCCTTTGTATCACTATATAGTTTGTCACCTATCTTGGTACTTTTTGTGTGGAAAATTTGGAGGAATTGGCTTCCAGGACCCATTTTAGTGGCAGGTCCTTGTTTGGAGATTTGGGGTCTAGAAGCTTCCAAAGCCAATTTGAGGAAACAAATGACACTTTATAGGGTCAAAACTTTGTGAGCATAGCTCCCAACCCATTGACACTAATCTATACATGAAGAGATTTCCAATGATTCAAAAATTACTTGAATATGAGCTAATATGCAGAAGTTATTCCTTTCACAAGTTGACCTATTTTGTTGACCACCATGGTACTGAGTGGATGCCACATCAACCCCCATTACTCACACATGTGGGGCTATTCACATGTGGACTTCCAGGAAGATTCTAGAGGATCCAAACCTCTAACATTAATTGAGGGTTGAGGTGATCCAGGTGGATATCAGTGGCCACCCACATATTCCACTGGCTCAAACACCAATTTCTATTTTGGCATTTTTTTCCTAGTTTTTTAGGTCCTAAACTTCTGGGACCGTTTTGAGGCCCTAAAGAATGTTTTTTTGGCACGCCTCAATCATACTATAGATTTTAGCCAAAGTGTGACAACAACATGTGTAGTCCTCAGATAGTTCTTTCCATCGAGCTATCGTGCACCTAAAACAAAGTTTGTATGCAAAAATTATGACCCCGAGAAGTTGATGTACCAACTTACCCCATCAGGACCCAGATGACTTTTGGTGCTTCATCTCCTAGGGTTAGGTTTTTGGATGTTTAGGGTTTTCTTATTTATCCTTTATGATAAATAAAAGGCCCCTTTGGAGCCTCATCGTAACCAGCTTCTTGCGAATGAGAGTAGTCAACACATCTCTTTTTAGAGATAAGCTACCACCATTCTAGCTAGCTTGTGTGCATTTTCATTTTACAGTCTTTTGTATTTCAAACAATCATTAATAGATTCTGAGCTTTACTATATTATTTTTTTCCTTGCCATATCTCTGTGTAATTCTTTGTTATATCTTTAATATATCTCTTCCTTCATATCGTTCCTAAAATAATTTGGATTAGTGACCTATCAAAGCGGTCTGCTCCTTGTTGTCATCGGTGCAGGTCAGGGTATAGAGAGTTGGGTCTTTAACTTGTATCTCTTGAGGTAAACCACTCCCACACGCGCAAGCGACCATCCATGGAAGAATAAAAGAGGGACGAAGGGACATGAACTCCTTTCAAATTCTTGCTAGAGGAATCCCTCACGCGATAGAGGAACGCGATGATGGATAATTTCTCCTAGATCCTTCGACAACTTCTGGTAACAACGAAGGAACCTTCAACTAGCAAATCACTTCGTAGGTATGATGCCCTTCAAGGTACAATTTAACTTTGATATTCCGTTATTTGAAGGCTAGATAGATGTTGATGCTTTGAAAAAATGGTTTAATCTGCTAGAGGATTATTTCTTTGTCCACAAACTTTCCAATAGTTAAAATATCACCTTCGCACTCCTTAATTCCCTTCCCCATGTCACAGATTGGTGGAAGACTTATTGTAAGAAACATGTCGAGGATGAGTCTGTAATTTTTGGGTCAGGGCCCACTTGGACAACTTTTGTTGATGCCCTCAAGGAACAATATTACCATGTTGGAAGTTATTATGACGAATACACAAGATGGATCACCCTATGCCAAGAGAGGGAGCAAACGATGTTGAAGTTCACAAATACTTTCCATACCTTGTGCACTAAAATGGGTATCAAAAACTCTGGGTGGAATTTGGTCCTAAAATATTGTGGGGCTCTGCATAGGTACATCCAAACTGAAATGGAGTTTCTAGACATCTCGTAATTGGGATTCGCTTATCGATATGCTGTCAAAATTGAGATGAAATTCAAGCAACAAAACAAGCGGGAGTTCAGTTCTACAAATCCACAACAACCAAAGTATGGTAAGGGTGGCCCTAACTCCTAGTCGAAAGGATAGATAAAGGATTTCCAACCCTAGGAAACTAGACCAAGCCAGCAAGAAAGAAGGGTAATGAGAAGTCGAAGAAGGAGACTGGAAAATGGTGCAAGTTCCACAAAATCCCTTGGAATAATGCCGATTAATGTCACTCCAAATAGTTGTTGTTGGTTGAGATGAAAGCCCCAGGATCATATGTTAACTGAGACTCTAATTCATAGACAAAAAAATGGAATATAGATCATTGATGCAGAACCTAGTGTCACTATCACTACCACAAAAGTTGAGCTAGAGGAATCGGAGGAGCCTGAAGAAGGGGAACATCTTTTCCACTCACATATGTGGGTGAATGGAACCCCACTCCATTTCATTGTTGATAGAAGTATCCAGAAGAACTTGATCTCAATATAGGTTTTCAAGAGGTTGAAATTGACAACGACACAACATCCTCAACCATACACCATCGGTTGGCTCATCTAAGGACATGACATTCTTGTCATCCAACAATGTCGCATGCACTATGGAATCAAACCCTTCAAAGACGAGGTATTGTGTAATGTTTCCCCACTTGAATTTTGTGATGTTTCTCTAGGACAACCATATATGTGGAAGCTTCATGTTTTTTATGAATCTAGGCCCGGTAGTATCATTATTAATTTATGATATCAACTCTACAGGATGTCAGAGGAAGTCCCAAATGCTATGGTCTCTTTGATCTCTGCGAAGCAGTTCAAAAAGGTGGTTTCTCAGACCGAGATATTTGTCCTTTGTATGGTTTGATCAAAAGGTAAATGGAAGGTCAATACAACCGTCAAAACCTCTGCACAAGGTCTCTCTACCCAACAACAATAGGTGGACAGAATAGTCGAGGTGTACAATGACATATTCTCCTCGCCTACTAGGGTGTCGATGCACTGTCAGGTAAAACACTCAATTGATCCAACACCTGGTGCTCCTCTACCTAACATCCCTATATAAATGTGTTTTGTTATGGAGAATGAAGAAATGAAATTCCTGATCCAAGATGTAATTATGAAGGGCCACATCAGACCATGCTCCTCACCTTGTGGGAGCCCAATTGTTCTAGTACATAAGAAGGATAGGACATGGCGATTTTGTAGTGACTACAGAGCCCTGAACAAGATCACAGTAAAGAACTGGTACCCAATTCCTTGAATTGATGATATTCTCGATCAATTCAAGGGAGCCAATTTTTTCAATAAAATTGATCTGAATTAAGGTTACCACCAGGTGTCGATTCAGTAAACTAATGTGTGGAAGATAGCCTTCAAGTCCAAAGACGGCCTCTTTGAGTGGTTGGTCATGCCTTTCGTCTTGACTAATGCCCTGAAAACATTCAGGTAGATGATGGATGATATATTACGTATATTCATAAACTCCTTTGTGGTTGTATATTTGGATGACATCCTTGTCTTGAGAAAAACTTGGGAGGAAATTTTGGATCATATTCAGCAGGTGTTGTGGTCCGGATTATTTTCGGCACGAAATGAGAGCGGAGATATAGTAAAGAAATGCATAGAGATATCGCAGATATTCAATAATATAACAGAAATGTATCAGATATGCAACCATAAACACAGATATACAGTAATACACGATTTCTATTAATGAAAGAAATGTATAGAGACTGTAAAATATAGAGTGAAAGACTCGCTAGAATGGTGGCAACTTATCTCTGAGAAGAGATGTGACCGCTACTCGCATTCGCAAGAAGATGGTTACAATGAGGATTTGAAGGCCCTTTTACAATAAAAGGGAATGCCAAAAGTCCTAGACATCCAAAAACATAACCCTAGGAGATGAAGCGCCAAAAGTCATGTGGGCCCCGTTTGGGTAAGTTAGTACATCAACATCCGGGGTTGTAACTTTTGCATACGATCTCTGTTTAAGGCGTATGATAGCTCATTGGAAAGGTATCGTCGAGGAGATTCATTTTGGGGGATCAATCACGCCTTTGGCTATCATTGAGAACCTCTATCTCGAAAAACCTTCATTTAAGCCGTCAAAATGGCCTCGGAAGTTAAAACCTGCTAAAAATAGTAAATTGTCAAAATTGCCAAAAAGATGTTTTGAGCCAGTTGGAAAAGGTGGGTGGCCACCGATATCCACCTAGATCAATCCTCCCTCCTTAGGAAGAAATGGTCTCCATTGCATTGAGTTCCTGGGGGAGAAGGAAAAGCATTTGTTGAATCTGCATCTTGGTGAGCTTCTTGTCTTGCTGGAGACGTCGCACTGCTCAGCTTGTGGAAGTCTATCATGAACCCATTGAGGTTGAGGCTATTCAACAAGTCGGGCTACATGAGAGGATGTTGTGCAGAAGGAATCTTTGCATTTTGCTGCAGCCTTGTCGACCTGCTTCTGTAGGATAGAAGGTGCTTAGGGCGAGGCTGTAGTGGTTGTAGTGTCCTTCTGTTCTCGTTTTGAACAGATTGTGAAGAAGCTAAATTTTGCAGTATGAGATACTACTTTACAACACTTTTTAGGTGGAACAGTAGTGGGAACTACCTTTGGTATTCTGTAGAGATGACCCCCCAAAGTGACAATAACACTACGAGGTCGAGACTCATAAATAGCATGGGGCTTTCACATATATGGCTGGCCCAAGAGAACATCACAGACATCCAGTGGGGCAACATCACATAATACCTCATCCTTGAAGGGTTCGATGCCATATGAAAATCGAAACTACTGGATGACACGAAGATCTCATCCTTGGCGAAGCCACCCGATGTTGTATGGCTGCGGGTGTGGTGTTACCGACAATCCCAACTGTTTGACAACCTCTGCTTAGATGAGGTTCTTTTGGCTTCCGCTATCAACAATAAAATGTAGCGGGGCCCCCTTCACCCACATGTGTGAATGAAAAAGGAACTCCCCCTCTTCAGAATCTGTTGGTTCTTCTTGTTGAATTGCTGCGGTCACGACAATAGCAGTGGGGTCTGCATCAATGATCTGTCCTTTACCGGTATTTTCAGAATCAGAATCTGAATCAGGGTTCGACTCCTTTTCTTTGATCTCGGCCACCAATGACTATTTTGAGCGACATTCATCGGTGTTGTGCCAGGGGATTTTGTGGAAATCGCACCATTTTCTGGTGTCCTTCTTTGTCTTCCCGTGACCCTTCTTTTCCTATGTCTTGGATTGGTTTTCGGGAGACTGTTTTTTAGGGTTGTGTTTGTCATACTTTGGTTGTTGAGGATTTGCAGACCCTAACTCCCGTTTGTTCTGGTGCTTAAATTTCTGCTCGATTTTAACAACATATCGATAGGCAACACCAAGTGATGAGATGTCTAGAAAATCCATTTCAGTTTGGATGTATCTGTGTAGAGCTCCACGATATTTCAGAACCAAATGTCACTCGGAGTCTTTGATAACCAGCTTGGTGCGCAAGGTATGGAAGGTATTGGTGAACTCTGGAACTGCTTGGACCCTCTCTTGCTGTAGTGTGGTCCATCTCATGTACTGGTCCTCATAGTTGCCAACAGGGTAATACAGTTCCTTTACCGCATCCACAAAAAAATCCCAAATGGGATCAACCCCATATATTCCAGACTCCTCTGTGGAACTTTGCTCCCAGTAAGTTTCCCACTAATGTTTGACATGAGAGAGAGCTTTAAGGAGTGCAAAGGTGATCTTTTCTTTGTCGGAAAAATTGTGAACGGAGAAATAACCTTCTAGTAGAGTTAACCATTTTTCTAGGGCTTATGCATCTATCTATGCTTCAAATATAGGAATATCAAAATTAACTTGTACCTTGAAAGGCGAGGTGCCTCCAAAGTGGCCGCTTGATGAAGATGCGCCTGATGCTATCGGTAGGCGTTGAAGGATGTGGGAAAAATTCTCCATCATTTTGTCCCTCTGTAGCGTGAGAGCTTGCTCAAGCAACATATTAATAGGATCGTCTTCTCTGTCATTTTTCTTTTCTTCTACCATTGAGGGTTTCTTGGGTGTGCGAGAGAGATTGTCTTCAAGAGAGACAAGCTCAAGACCCAACTTGCTATACTCGGACCTCGTTGGGGACATGCACTGAAAAAAATGATCAAGAGCAGCCTGCTCTGATACCACTGATCTGGATTATTTTCGGCACGAAATGAGAGCGGAGATATAATAAAGAAATGCACAGAGATATCAAAAATATTCAATAATATAACAGAAATGTATCATATATGCAACCATAAACACAGATATATAGTAATACACTATTTCTATTAATGAAAGAAATGTACAGAGACTGTAAAATACAGAGTGAAATACTCACTAGAATGGTGGCAGCTTATCTCTGAGAAGAGATGTGACTGCTACTCGCATTTGCAAGAAGATGGTTACAATGAGGATCTGAAGGCCCTTTTACAATAAATAGGAATGCCAAAATTCCTAGACATCCAAAAACCTAGCCCTAGGAGATGAAGCGCCAAAAGTCACGTGGGCCCCATTTGGGTAAGTTAGTACATCAACTTCCCGGGGTCGTAACTTTTTCATACAATCTCCGTTTTAGGCGTATGATATATCGTTGGAATGGTATCATCGAGGAGATTCATTTTGGGGGCTCAATCATGCCTTCGACTATCATTGAGAACCTCGATATTGAAAAACCTTCATTTAGGCCCTCAAAATGGCCCCGGAAGTTAAAACCTGCTAAAAATATTAAATTGTCAAAATTGCTAGAAAACTGTTTTGAGCCAGTTGGAAAAGGTGGGTGGCCACTGATATCCACGTGGATCATGTTGGGAAACCTATGAAAACACAAGTTATATGATAATTTGGAGAAGTGTTCCTTAATCATGTAGAGAATCCAATATTTCTGATACATCGTGGATGAGCGGCGTGTACATGTGGATCTAGCCAAGATCCAAGTCATCCGTGATTGGCCAACTCTGAAAATAGTGGTTAACTCATGATGTCTACTAGTGTAGGTGCTTGAAAACTTGTGGACATGGACCTAAGTTCTTAGTTAACTTGCACAATTGGAGATTATCCTTCGGGTTAGTATTTTTTCTTAATAAATTTTAATATAAACCCTATAATAAGCTTGAGGAGCCAATTTTGGCCTAAAATAGACCAAATATTGATTAAAAACAACAAGATTTTTATATTTTTCTTTGCCACCTAGTCTTTATTTCATTTTCCCAAGAAAAATTTATTTAAATAATTATCCTTCTTACCCTTAGAGCATAATGACCAAATCTTAGCCAACTTTCAAAATGTTTTGACAAAAATAAAATGTGCTAACACTATGCGCATATCCTCTGGAGCTCCGAATCCTCAAAATTCTACCACGTGGCTACGACCTTCAGCTCTTTTGAATTATTCATCTACACAAACCCAAACCTCTAGAGTCACGAAAATACGAACTCTTGAAGAGTTCACACTTACACATGGTGGCACATTAAATGTAGAGGCATGGGTAGGTGGGTCCGGGCCTTCGATTGATTTAACTCCAGTGTCCCAGCATCCCAAATTTCCCAAAGTCTCGAACTCCCAGTATCGCAGTTACTCCATCATCCTTTGGCCAAGAGAACCTGTGCCAAGGGGGGGGATGACACACGGAAATGGCAGAGATGACACGTGCCCCATCACTGGGTGACACATGTCACATTCTAATGGGTGCATAGGGTCTTTGAAAAGTAGGAATCAAGGTGACACATGTCATGTCGAATGTGGGTCCATGTCACCTTGGGTGATGCTAGCATGCCACGTCACTCTGGACTAACAACCTTCCAACACCCCTTATATCTCACGGTCGAGATGTGTCCATGTATATCCATAGATCTACGCCCTCTATTACTTTGCATATTTAGTGTTTGGGGGATCTGTTGTCTAACTCCATCTTTTCTCCTAGAGTGGTCAGTGTTGGGTTGACCATGTTCTAGATCCAATGGTTAGGAGAGATCCCAATGCATCCTTGGACCAACGTTTTGTGTTACTTTGCGACTTTGACGTTTGGGGGTTCTACCTATTTAACAGTTCCTTTCTTCTAGAGTGGTCAATGCTGGACTGACCATGACTTAGATCCAATGGCTAGGAGAAGTCCCAAAGCATCCTCAGATCTACGACTCTCGTCACTTCATGAGTTCGGTGTTTAGGGTTTTGGTGTCAATCCTTGGGAAAAATTACCTTAAGGATTTTCCAACCAATACAGAGATCATAAACTTATTCTTAGATTCATTTACAGGCCCATGGATAACAGTTCTCATGCTTCTATACAGAGGCAAGTAGAAAACCACTCAAATGCAGGGGTTTACAGAGGAATGATAAGAATTTATAATATAAATCAAACCCTATAGATCTTAGTCATAGACACAGACATTCAAACCATGCATTTCAATTCCAGTGCATAGGGTAAAAAAAAGTAATTATCTATTACAACCGATCACCGACCACTGACTATGGGTGTTCTCATTTCCACCCAACCGTAGGGTTAGAGGCATTCATTATTAGCACTCTGGCCACCCTCGTGCCAAGCCATGATATCACTAGGGAAATTTTGTAGTTTCTCAGAGAATCTTTCTCTATCATATCCTTTGCGAGGTTTATCAAATTCTCGCTCAACATCAAGCTCGTCATCTTCTACTCAGTTTATGTTTTCTACAAATTTTCAGAGATCCTTTCTCTTGTTCTCTCCAATAACCAGAACATTTTATCAAGCTTCCAATTCTTATTCTTTGCTGGAGAGCCTCACACACTCTTCCTCTTTTTCTCTGCATATCCTTAGTCACACACCCCCTATGGGTTTGGTTTCCTTCTTGTCTTCCTTCGTATGTGTTCTTTCATGCCTTTTTCCTCCCAATCAAGGTTCTTGACCTGTCATATTCCTTCTGTCAAAAGAAAATCGGGTTAGTCTAGGCACGTAGGAAAACTGCACTCTATGGTACTTTGGGATGACAGTTTTTTGTCTCCTCAGCCAGAATCTCCATGCTTCCATTCATTAGGGTAGTTGATTTTTCAACCACGAATACTTTTCTCATTAACTGATTTTTCCTTGGAATCAAGATGAGGATTATTATTTCCATAAAGAGAATTTTGGGGTCATTTTGACATAATGAACCCTCTCTGTAGTTTCCTCACTCTTTCCTTTAATGATATCATGGCCAGTACTTCAAGGCTTCACCCCCACAGTCAGTCATTAACAATCTAAAAAATAATACATTTACATTATTCACATGCCATAGAATGGTAATCATAATTAATGATTAATTACAAGCTAGGGGAAATAAAGGTGTTACAGAGCTTCATTGAAAATGATCCCATTTGAAGCTTTGTATGGTAGGAAATGCAATACTCGAGTGAGTTGGGAGAACCCAATAAACATAGTGGTACTTGGGCCATAATTTCTCATGGATATGGAAGACCAAATGATTAGAATTAAGCAGAATTTAAAGACAACTCAAGACAGGCAAAACAGTTATGCAAATAAGAACATGACAACTAGAGAATTTAAAGTGGGGGATCATGTGCTTTTGAAAGTGAATCCCAAGAAGATCCCATTGAATTCGGGTAGCTTTACAAAGCTAGAAGCTGGATTCTGTGGTCCATTTGAGATATTGGACAAAATAGGGCCATTTGCATACATGCTTGAATTTCCTTTTTCCATGAATAAGCATAATTTATTTCATGTATCTTTACTGAAAAAGTATGTACATGATGCTAACCATGTTATTGATTGGCATTTGATTCAGGTAGAGCCAAAGAGATACTTTCATGTCCAACTAGTGCACATATTGGACAAAAAAGTCAAAATGCTTCAAAATCGAGTTATAGAGATGGTAAACGTTTAGTGGACCTACTATGATATTGAAGATTCTACTTGGGAGCATGAAGAAGCCATGCGGGCAGAGTACCCACAACTTTTTGAATAATTTTGAAATTTTGATTTCATGTTTTGTATATGCACTGAGGACAGTGCCAAAATAAGAGGGAGGGCAATGCTATACCTCTGTTTTGCAGATTCCCCATATTAAATATTGTATTTTGTTAATTTATTAAAGGATAGAGTGCCCAAACAATTAAAATAGGCCAGGGTGCGAAGGAAATGTAATTTTTTTATCGTTATTAATAATAATTTACATCATTGGCTGCTAAGATGACAAGGACACGAGTTATAGGGGTCTATGATTCCATGAGATAGGGGGATTAAGGGGATAAGTATTTTTATTATATTTTATTTACCCATCATTATTTTAATTGATATAATTGGTTACATGAGCTTCTTGGGGAAGTCCATGTGGTTGTTGTTTTGCAAGTAATTATCTAAACCCATCTTTGGGATGTTTGGGGGTTCATACTCTTCATTTTGTTCTCTCTCTCCATTCTCTCTTTCACCCATTCATCATTCCTCATTCATTTGGATATTGGCTTGGAAAAGAAAAACAAATTGTTGGAGAGGAGCCATTGTTGGCTGGCTGTAGTGATTGTTGGTGTATTTCCATCCATGAACTAATTCCTGCATGTCTGAGATGCATTGGCACGTGTTAAGTTTTTCTCACAATTGTGAATCCTAACAGTCCCAGCATGGATATTATTGACCATATGCATTGGATCCTTGGAAGGAGGTGGAAATCTTGAGGGATTGCATGGAAAAAAAGGGGGTCCATTTTCTTGGGTTGTGCAAGCTAGAGAGAAGAGAGTTGGTGTAATTTGGATTTTTGTGTGTTGAGAAGACTGTGAGAGATGGAGTGTTAACTGATGTGGGAAGATGAGTGACACCCTGGAATTGTCCTTGTGGATTCATAGCCCTAGATCGAGGGTGACATTTTTGTTGAGACTTGGAACAACAGTGTCTACGGTTGGGTGGACCATTCTTGGTCTGCAACCAATTGGTGATTTGTTTCATTAAAGATAAGTTCTCTTTGTCATGGTTTCATTTACCTTTATATTTATTTTTGCTATGTATTAATTATTATCTCTAATATTCTTATTTATAATATGAATGTTGGTTGGTTATTGTTGTGTATGTAATTATATTAATTTATTTTATGTTGTAGCATGAACTTGATCTCTGCAAGTGATTCTTTCATGCTTATTTATTAACTAAATGTCATTAGAAATTTGACATCAGTTCAGAGGTGAGTTTTGAAGTAGCATGACCATATTGTGGGTGGTTGGGTATGTCGCATCAGGTCCAACAATTACATCCATTTTAGTGGTCTTTGACCATGCATAAAATGAACATGTTTTCCACATTTGTTTTGATGGATTTTTTGTAGTGGATAGAATGTCAGCTTGTCATTATCTATAGGATGTGATTGATGATTTAGTTTTGTATTTCTATAAATTTACAACTCTTTTTAACCCAACTTCTTCTATTGAGGAGCCTCTTCTTTCTTTTGGCGATGATACAAAATCAAGGATGGAGAATGTCACAATTTTCACCATAGAAAATATGTTTGGGGACTATATTCGAATTAGATGGAGGAACATCCTTTATTGTATCTTGAAGTTACATAAGTTAAGCTTGTTACCTACTCATGTTGTAAGTGACACAACTTAAGATCCTAATCTTGAAAATGACTTTATGCATGTCAATCCATTTTAAGGGGCTTCGTATACATCTCATATATGAATAATTGGTACTCCATGTCAATCATCAAGGTTGATGGGAATTTTTAGCTAATTGTTTTTGCTTGATGAACCAAGGTCTCAACCAACTGAGCAATAGCTTGTTGCATATCGACGCACTATGAAAACCATTGAAAAATGTCACATTGATTGTATCTTTACATAGATTAAGTTATTACAAGAAAAGTCTTTTCTACAACTAGCTAGGGCCCTCATTTGGGCAGTAGGTAGACCACATAAGGGTAGCAGTTCACCTAAAGAGAATACATTGTCGTTTTCTATATTGAATTATTAATTGCAAATACATAATGAAAAAAACAATTTACAAGTATTCTATGTTTATATCAATGGTCAGGCTTCTATGATTTTTCCATAGATAAGTTTTCAGGGTCAAGTCCATATTATTGTATTTGAAATGAAGTAGTTGAATTTGTTTCCTATCATGGTTTATGTTTTTGTCTGTACAACATTGAACATAGTACCACTTCTCTACTCTACAATGCATTGAATATTGCTATGCATCTGTTGTTTTTAAATATTTAACACAAATTCCACTCTCAATCCAACTAGATTTCGATATCCGCTGAAATTGTTTTGGTATGGTGGATTTTCTTGATTTTTTGATAAAATCAGAGAGGCGGAGAAGAAAAAAAACAAAAAAAAAGATGCGGGAAAATGGGGCCTTAGTACCCTTCTGAATATTGCACACAAATTTATATTACAGAAAGATATTAAATACAACAAGGATTTCAATGTATCTCTTAACTACCATGCAACAAACACAAACTAAATTCAATGTTTAACTACGACTAACTGGAATTTAACATGACAACTGGAAGACAAGAAGATTCATGAACATGGAGATTACTCTAACACTCCCCCTTAATCTTAGTTGTTACATTCATCAGCACTTACAATGCCAAAATGTTGTCTTTGAAATTCAAAAACACTTTTTCCTAAAGGTTTTGTAAATATGTCTACTGGTTGATGTCTTGATCCACATAATTGAAGAGAAATATCTCCATTATTGAAAATCTCTCAAATGAAGTGAAAGAGAGTGTTAATGTGCTTTCTTTTCCCGTGAAACACATGATTCTTTGACAATGCAATGGCTGAGTTGTTATCGTAGAAAATAAGAGTTGGCTCCTTTTCCATATGTGCTAGATATTTCAAGAGTCTTCTCAGCCATACTTCTTGGAAAGATGTTGAAGTTGAAAAAACATACTTTGCATCTGCTGAAGATATTGCAACTATGTGTTGTTTCTTGTATTCCTATGAAATCATATTTGCTCCCAAAGCAAAAGCATATCTAGATGTGATTTTCCTATCATCAATATTGCATGCAAAATCACTGTCTGTGTACCTAGCAAGTGAATAATTTCTATAAGTAGTGTACCATGAGCCATATATGATTATTCCTGCAACATACCTTATATTTTTTTTTCCAACTTTCTAGTGAGAATCCTTGGGGGATTCCATAAACCTGTAAAAAAAACTTTCTCCATACATTATGTCAAGTCTAGTTGCAGTAAGGTGCATGAGACTACCTACCAAACTCTTATATAAGGTTGAATCAACTATTGATCCTTTATCTTGTTTAGTCAATTATGTTCCTGGTGCAATAATATTTTATGTTGGATTGCATTTATCCATTCTAAATCTCTTCAAAATATATGTAACATACTTTTGCTAACATACAAAAATACCATGGGAATTTTTCTTGACTTCAATTCCCAAAAAACTTTTCACGAGTTAGAGATCAATCATCTCAAATTATGTTTTCATGGATGATTTAAATTCTTCTAACATCATATTTCTTGTATAAATCATATCATCGACATAGAAACAAACAATGAGACTTTTACCTTCATGATTTGATTTTGTATAGAGTGTTGGCTCATTGATGTTCCTGCTGAATCCACTATTGATCAGGCAATATTCAATTCAACTCTACCGATCTCTTAGATATTACTTCAATACATACAAGGATTTCTTCAACTTATACACTTTATCCTCTTATCCCTTGACTTCAAAACTAGGTGGTTGATCTACATACACTTCTGTTGGAATACTAAGAGGGGGGGTTGTTATCACTCCAGGAAACTCCCCTAGGTTGTATCTCATAGATGCCAGGTGACTTAACTATTTTTGTAATTATTTACTCAATAATGGGCGTGGGGTTGGATCAAGATGAATATCTAAATCACTGGATTGTATCTTCAAGATAGTCTAGTTATATTCAAACAATACAAGGCCTTCAAGAGCTATTATCATATAGGTTTGTAAATCAAATGGATAAGAAACCAATCAATTAACCAGAACATACATAAACAATATATATGATGGGTCAACAAACTAGCAGTGGATGCTTATGATTCTTGTTTAATAATCAAAGGTAAGATGACAGTTACCATAGGACATTTAAACAGAGACAAAGAAATCATTTCAACTCATAGGCATGGAATATAAATGAAAAGAAAGTCTGACAATAACAATGAAAGAAGCTTGCAGGCTGAATATATTAAAGAAAGTGCCCTTATCACAATAACAATAGAGTTTAGAACTCAAAGTCGAACATGCTGCCCTGTTGAGACCATAAGCTTTATATCCTTACAATCATAACTAAGATCCTCTAAATATGGATCAAAAACTACTTTTCAAACCAAATCTAACTAAATCACAAAAAACAAGAATGAGATCCTATTTTTATGGTATCAAATCCACATCCTAAACTAAGGTCTTCGAAAACTACATAGGCCTCACTAGGTGATGATAAGACTCTTCTAGATCTCTTTTTGACATCTTCGTTGTGAATCATCATCCCTCAACTGAAATGGAGTCTTCCTTTGAACTTTCCTCAAGTCTGAAAAAGATAGTCATCTTCTGCATATTGGAGTCTGAAAAAACCCGGGATTCTTCATTGATGGTCTAGCAGTGACTAGACATGAGCTGGGAAGATATACTTTGATTATGTGCATCTATGCACTTTCAGAAGCTAACACGTATTCAACAGGGAAAACTTAGCTGCCGAAAATCTGGAGATTTGACAACTAACAACACATCTGTAAGACAAAATAAGCTGCCAAAAATTTGAGAATAATATTCAAATTAAATTTTTTTACCATCTATGACTTCCCTCCTGGAAATGATCTTTCAAAATTGATATTCTTCGATTAAATTTAGACTAGAAGACCTCTGTCTAGATTTCTTAGAAATTGATTGCTTGAATCTTGGAGAAAATATTCAAAACCTGTAAGATAATATATAATTGAAAATTTATTGCCTGGAAATCAGGCTATGGTTGGACATGTGGCCTGATTTGTTGCTCGAAACCTGGGATCTACCACCTTAGTTGATTATGAACTAGTTTCCCAATTAATGTTCCAAATTTTGACATTTTCCATCATCGTGCCTACTTTCCAATCTTGTTGGATAAGATTGTTTAAAAAAAAAAATCAACCGACCAAACACGATGTTGATGCTCTTCAAAGTTCACGATAGCCTTGTTTATTGTAATATCCAATAGTTGTACAATACCAAAGGCACTTGATGCAATATAATTTTGATGGAAACCAGGCTCTTGATGCAATATAATTTTGATGGAAACCAGGCTCTATGTATTTTAATGGACATCGCAACATTCGTATCCCATATGTACTAGGAAGATAAAGATTATGGTCTTGGTGCTTGCACTGGGCTTGTATGTTGACTTGACTCGTGGCTTGTTTGTGTGTTAACTCGTGGTTCCTCCAAAGCAATAAACCATAGAGACTTGTAGAATTAGCATGAGAATTAGCTTGTGGACTCGGTCTTTGTCTTGACTCATGGCTTTGATGTGTTGCATTTCCAAGTGTGGTTTTGGGAGTTTGTATCACTCCTCTGCTTGGAAACCTACTCTGCAACTGCATGAAAAAGGAAATTACCATCTGTTGTCATGCACCTCTGGTTCAAAACTTGAATTCATAATATTACTTTCAATTTAGTCAACAATTCTAGATAAACCAATCAGTCATCCGACCCTGTTTTAGTTTGCCAAGAGTTTCTTTGATTCTCCTTTATTGATCTAAGCTTTTCCTAAATCATTGATCGGGCACAGTAGTAGTCTATGGGAGAAAATCTACTTCCAGGGTATAAATGATCATCTCCATAATCGAAAAGAAAAGCACCTTCTCTCCAAGACTTGAAAAGATAATTTTACTAGCATTCTTACCTCACTGTGCTGAGTAGCTAGGTTAGAGTTAAACTTATCAATATTTAAACCATTTAAATTGACTGATGTCTCGGATGATGACAAAATTCCTAGTGTAGCAGAGTATTGATAACAGATGGAGAGGAAAAGACTCAATGCTTTTCATTAGGCTATGACCTGTTGCATGGCTTATGTATTAATTTATATGATGAGGTGAATGGCATATGGAACTCGGGGCTTGCGCTTGGGCTTGAAATTAGAGACACAGCTAGCATGTAGGATAGTATAACAAGTAGATGAGACTTATAGCTTAGGTTTTGACATGTAGCTTTGGCTCGTTAAATGTACTTGAGGTTTGTCATATGTTTGACCTTTGATAACATGATAACTTAAGATTATTTAAGCACACATCCTTTTTTGAAATAAATATATAATGATATAATTCATAAACTATAAAATAGTTTAGAAAAATATTATTTATATGACAAACTTCAGAAAAGATTGCTAACCATTTATTTGTAGGTTAAGGGAAAGAATCCAAAGGATACTGGGAAAAAGTAATCACCAGCAGGTTGATGAAGAAGTGGAGGTTAAGACACTAGCCAAAAGGCTGAAGAAAGCAAAAAGTCAAACAAAGAGAGATAAAAAATGCTCTTCAAAAGTTCATTATATTTTGGTCGCTAACATCTAGCTCCAACTGGGATGGAGACGTCCCTGCAAGGTTTCCAAGAACCTAGTAGTTCCATTCACCTTTAGCATTGGGCATGGAGTGATCTGGATTTTACCATTGGGCTATGGAGTTATCTGACCTTCAAAACAGATCGTCTACAAACCTGTAGCCTACCTGTGAGGTTTCAAGAACAAGTAGACCTGTGCTTGTCCATTTAACCTGAAAATCCTGCAACCTGCTCAACAATTATCCACAATTTGTATTGTGTCTAGTCCATTGGGCTATGGAGTCTTTTAGTCTGTACATTGATCCTCTGCAAATCTGTAACCTATGTGTATCCTTCTTTGCTTATTCAACAACCAATAACTGAAAAAGTCTACTTGCTCATAGAGTGAGATTATTTTCTTATCTACTCCTTCTCTAACCATTGTACTACTTCTTATCAAGTGAAATCATGCTTCCAATGAAGCCATGTAAGAAACTAATTTACTGACATCATGCTTGATCTTGACCTGAAAAATAAAGGAATGTATATCCAACATAAATGTGGTTTGAACAGACGATAGAACCAACTTTCATCTGACAAGAATATTTTGACATTTATATTGCTCATGGATTCCAGAAAATCAGCAAAAGGATCATCAAAATCATAAAGGAATACCTGCTCTTGTTGTCATTCCAACTGACTGAAATGTTGTTGTTGGCTGCTTTCACTGATCTCGATGTTGAATGTAGACTGTTGGACCTCTACTGGAGAAACATGCATGATCAACTGTTGATCTAAAATTTTTTGTTGATCATCTTCCTCTTCATGTCTGCTGCAATTCCCCTTTGTCGACAAATCTAAAAGCTAAGTATTGTACTTAGTATCTGTTGCAGATTCAAATCTGTCACATGCTAATATAAAAATATGTTTAGCATCTTTTAATTTTTCAAATGGGACAATTTGACCTTCATGACAATTTAAGATAGTAAATTCATTTGGTACAATGTCAAAAGCATCTATATTATGGCTACCATCGTGAATATCATAAATGTTTTGGTCATGATGAGAGGTATCCCCTATAAAAACATGCTCTTTATGGCTATCTGAATCTTTAGTCAATAAATGAAATATATGACAACATTCAGGATATAGAAGATCAGCTGAAAATATTTCTTTGCAAAAAAAATGAAATGAAGCATGAAAATCTGCCAAAGAGCTTATACTGGCAAGAGGGAGTGATCGATACCAATCATGAGCAATCCCCTCTAATGAAAACCTGAAGAGATTGATCTGAACATCCTCATGCACAATTCCAAGCCGATGAATAAAATCATGAAAATCCAGCAAGTGTTCAGCTGGAACTTCCCACTCTTCTCCTCGAAATCTGGGAAGACTACTTTCCCATTCATCTCTACTAGGTACCGGATTAGGAAAACCAACAATATTTGAAAAATCACAGAAGGCATACCTCTTATCTGAGATCTTTTTCATTCCATACCAGTGGGGTCGCAAACAGATTTCAGAACAATGGAGTCGCCACTGAATCCATCCTTCATGGAGTCGCCAGATAGATGATTACAACCGAAAATATGTCCAAACTTTGTCTATCATCAAAGATGGATCTTGTCATCTCCCAAGGAATCTGAGCTTCAATATCCTCTCCCCGACAATGACGCCAATTTGTTATCACTCCAGGAAACTCTCCTAGGTTGTATCTCAGAGATGCCTAGTAACTTAACTATCTTTGTAATTATTTACTCAATAATGGGTGTGGGGTTGGATCAAGATGAATATCTAAATCATTGTATTGTATCTTCAAGACAGTCTAGTTATATTCAAATAGTACAAGGCCTTCAAGATCTATTATCAGATAGGTTTGTAAATCAAATGGATAAGAAACCAATCAATTAACCAGAACATACATAAACAATATATATGATGGGTCAACATACTAGCAGTGGATGCTTATGATTCTTGTTTAATAATCAAAGGTAAGATGACAGTTACCATAGGACATTTAAATAAAGACAAATAAATAATTTCAACTCATAGGCATAGAATAGAAATGAAAAGAAAGTCTGATAATAATAATGAAAGAAGCTTGCAGGCTGAATATATTAAAGAAAGTGTTTGTATCACAATAACAGTAGAGTCTAGAACTCAAAGTTGAACCTACTTCCCTATTGAGGCCATAAGCTTTATATCCTTACAATCATAACTAAGATCCTCTAACTATGGATCAAAAACTACTTGTCAAACCAAATCTAACTAAATAAAAAACAACAAGAATGAGATCCTATTTTTATGGAATCAAATCCACATCATAAACTAAGGTCTTTGACAACTGTATAGGCCTTGTTGGGTGATGATAAGGCTCTTCTAGAGATCTTGTTGACATCTGGGATGTGAATCATCATTCCTCAACTGAAATGGAGTCTTCCTTTGAACTTTCCTCGAACCTTGAAAAGACAGTCATCTTCTGCATATTAGAGTCTAAAAACACCTAGGATTCTTCATTGATGGTCTGGCAGTGACTAGACATGAGTTGAGAAGATATACTTTGATTATGTGCATCTCTGCACTTTCGGAAGCTAACACGTATTAAACAGGGAAAACTTAGCTGCCGAAAATCTAGAGATTCGACAGTTAACAACACATTTGTAAGACGAAATAAGTTGTCAAAAATTTGAAAATAATCTTTGACTTAAAACATTTTACCATCTGTGACTTAGCTCCTGCAAATGATTTTTCAAAATTGATATGCTTGGATTAAATTTGGACTGGAAGACCTCTGTCTAGATTTCTTATAAATTGATTGCTTGAATCTTGGAGAAAATCTTCAAAACCTGTAAGATAATACATAATTGAAAACTTACTGCCTAGAAATCAGGATCTGGTTGGACATGTGGCCTGATTTGTTGCTCGAAACCTAGGATCTACCACCTTATTTGATTATGAACCAGTTTCCCGATTAATGTTCCAAAGTTTGACATTTTCCATCATCATGCCAACTTGCCAATCTTGTTGGATAAGATTGTTTAAAAAAAAAATCAACCGACCAAACACAATGTTGATGCTCTTCAAAGTTCATGATAGCCTGGTTTCTTGTAATCTCCCATAGTTGTACAATACCATCAAAGGCGCTTGATGCAATATAATTTTGATGGAAATTGGGCTCTGTGTATTTTAATGGACAACGCAACATCCGTATCCCATATGTACTAGGAAGATAAAGCTTATGGTTTTGGCACTTGCATTGGGCTTATATGTTGACTTGAATCATGGCTTTCCGGTGTGTTAACTCGTGGCTTAGCTTGTGGTTCCTCCAAAGCGATAAACCAAAGAGACCTGTAGAATTAGCATGAGAATTAGCTTGTGGACTTGGGCTTTGGCTTGACTCATGGCTTAACCCATGGCTTGGTGCACTAGGCTTTGATGTGTTGCATTTCCAAGTGTGGTTTCGAGAGTTTGTCTCACTCCTCTACTCGAAAACCTGGTCTGCAACTGCATGAAAAAGGCAATTACCATTTGTTCTCATGCACCTCTAGTTCAAAACCTAAATTCATAATATTACTTTCGATTTAGGAAACAATTCCAGATAAACCAATCAGTCATTCGACCCTGTTTCTGTTTGCCAATATTTTCTTCGATTCTCCTTCATTGATCTGATTTTTTCCTAAATCATCGATCAGACATAGTAGTAATCTATGGGAGAAAAGCTACTGCCAGGGTATAAATGAACATCTCCATAATTGAAAAGCAAAGCACCTTCCCTCCAAGACTTGAAAATATAATTTTACTAGCATTCTTACCTCACTGTGTTGAGTAGCTAGGTTAGAGTTAAACTTATCAATATTTACACCATTTAAATTGACTGATGTCTCGGACGCTGACAAACTTCGTAGTGCAGCAGGTTATTGATAACAGATGGAGAGGAAAAGACTCGACGCTTTTCATTAGGCTATGACTTGTTGCGTGGCTTATGTATTAGTTTATATGATGAGGTGAATGGCATATGGAACTTAGGGCTTGCGCTTGGGCTTGAAATTAGAGACACAACTAACATGTAGGATAGTATAACAAGTAGATAAGACTTATAGCTTAGGTTCTTACATGTAGCTTTGGCTAGTTAAATGTACTTGAGGTTTGTCATATGTTTGACCCTTGATAATAGGATAACCTTCAGAAAAGATTGTTAACCGTTTATTTGTAGGTTAAGGGAAAGAAGCCAATGGATATTGGGCAAAAGTAATCACCAGGAGCTTGATGAAGAAGTGGAAGTTAAGACACTGGCCAAAAGGATGAAGAAAGAAAAAATTCAAACAAAGAGAGATAAAAAACACTCTTCAAAAGTTCATTATATTTTGGTCGCTAACAGGGGTGAATCAATATTAGTAATTTTATTTCATTAACCACAATATAAATCTTCAATGATACTCAATCAACATTTAATATAGCATCATTACCATAAATCAATGCATAAGCAACACATAAACATAGTACAGCAAAGTTTTATGTGGAAACCCAATGCGGGAAAAACAACGTAATGCTTTTCTTATTGATCAAAGAGTACATTCACTGGAATCACCAACTTCCTATTTCTCTAGCTACAACTGGAAGGAGGCTCCAACTCCCTATTTATAGGATACAACCTGAAGGAAGCACCAAATCCCTAATTTTTTTGGCTCCAACCATAAGCAAGCTACAACCCCCTTTCCTTGCCCCATCCAACTGCCCTGAAATATAACTGTAGACAACCCTGTGACTACCTCTATTATTGTAACTAATAACCTATTCTTGCTGCTACTTCTGATACCTCTATTGTTGCTACTGAAATCAATATCTCATAAATACTGCAACCACTTATTCCTCATACTAAAATCCATAAGAGAATTCTCCAAATCATCAACTTATGAATTACCGAGACATACATGTTCCTGATTTATTCAAAATAACTCCTTAACACACATAGGAATACATAACTTCATATTGTAGCTGACCTAAACTTTTAGATACCTAATATTCCACAAATTTTCCTCATAGGTCTGCGACTGTGTATACTGTCTTCCCCCAGGTATCCATGCTTTTCCTCACTGTAGCCCGCGGATGTCCACACTTTTCCTCCTGAAACTCATGAATATATCAAGGAGTTCATGTATGAAACCCATTCTCCTTGCTCTCGACTCCTATAAATTTCTTACTTCACTTGATTTATCTACCTTAGACTCACTACCTCAGATCTCCAACATGTACTCTCAGAGGTGAATGCACAAAAGTGATTTGCAATGGAATCTTCTCTTTGTTATATAGGAGCCATTTCTTAATGACATGCAAGTCATGATGGAATGCAACCCACATGCAACCTGTTATCTTATGTTTAATACCACTTTTCTTCTATTGTAATAACTAACTATCTCTCAAATAATTGATTATTTCTGCAATAATTAATTTTTCATGTAATGATTAATTATCTTTTGTTTACTACCACTTCACTTCGACATGCAACTTGTTAACAACTCCTTTAATTTTTCGATAATCAATTAATGACATACAATAATTAATTAATTATCCATACAATAATTAATCAATAAATAATTAATCCTGTATTGCAACCACTTTGACTAGTCATGTTTCTTGATGACCTTCTAAAAGCTTATAGAATATTCTTAAAACTCCTAATAATCATATATATTAATTATGATAATATGTGCATATATTATGCATATATTTTATTTAATGGATGTTATATACTTACCTTACTAACATATCATATATGTCCTTCTATAAGGAAAAGTTGAATTATAGAGAAGAGTATTCCTATTCCTATGACCATAGATTTAATACATATGGTCATATGTAATAGATTTAACGTAAATGATCATAAATCTATTACATATGACCATACATAAACTTTTAGAGAAGAGTGTATCCTTGATATCATTTAAAAACATAAATATAATAGATAATATATAATTAATCGAATTATAGATTGAAAATTAGTTATGGATCATTTACTATTAATTGTTTAATTTTTGCATAATTAATATAAAACACTATCCTACACTCTTAAGTTTTTAAATTTCTAGTTATTTAAGGTTTTAACTTGTAGTTATTTATTTTAAAAACAATCTTTACATTTTTATCATGTAATTTTTTTTTTAATATTATTGATCTACTTTATGGTTATTTGTCTTAATTTATTTTATCTTATTTAATGTCTAGTTATGAATAATCCTATATAAATATAACAAAATAATATTATTTATTATAATAATATACTACTTTAGTATATATTATTTAACTTAATTTTTTAATACTATTGACCTACTTTATGGTTATTTATTTTAATTCATTTTATCTTATTTAATGTCTAGTTATGAATAACCCTATATAAATATCATAAAATAATATTATTTATTATAATAATATACTAATTTAGTATATATTATTTAACATGTATATTTTTAAGAATAACCCTTTCTAAATATAACAAAATAATATTATTTATTCTAATAATATATTAGTTTAGTATATATTATTTAACATATTTTTTTAAAGTATAAGTTTTTAAGTTTATAGTTACTTAAGCTTGTAGTTATTTATTGTAAAAACAACCTTTACATTTTCATGTATATTTTTTTTTCTTACTTAATTTTTTAATACTATTAATTTACTTTATAGTTATTTAACTTATTTTATTTTATTTAAATATAAGAAAATAATATTATTTATTATAATAATATACTATTTTGGCATATATTATTTAACATATTTTTTTAAAGTACAGGTTGAAGAATGGTTGTAGTTATTTGTTTATTTTAAATTTATATATTTGGAATGGTTCTTTTAATAATTAGATTCTTATTATATTCTTTTATAATAATGATACCTAATTAATAATTTTTTAATTTTTAATCTATGTGTTTTTTATTATATTTTTACATCTTAATATTTTTTTATTAATTAAATTTATGTTCTTTTATTATGTTTTTACTAAAAAAATTGTATGAATATTTTTTTTTTTTCATTTAAAATTTTATAATTACATTTATATATATATAGTTTTTTGTTTTCATGTTGAAAAAATATCTATTATTAATATAGTAAAATTTTATAATTGTAATTATGCGCATATATATATATATATATATATATATATATATATATATATATATATATATATA
>JASDQU010687263.1:1614-14075 GCA_032191745.1 Picea mariana
AATTTTATTTATTTAATTATAATTTTAAAATATTTTATGAATCAACATTTTTATTAATAATTTAATTAATTAACAAAAATTAAAAAATATATATACCTAAGAACATGGGTTTCCTCCTAAGCAAGTTCAAATTGAGAGGGGTAGGGTATATATACCTATTTAGAATTTATTAGTCAAATCGTTGGGTGGAGGGGGTCCCTTATCCCACAAAGAAGGAGGTCTCATACACCAATTTGGTGTATGACTTGGTCATGACCTAAGCCAAAACTAAAAACATAACCAACAAGATCTAGTGTGCAACATGTAGCATAGTGAATATCAAAACTAGGAGTACCCTTCACATACCAAAGAATTCTCTAAGCAGCTTTCCATTGTAGCTCATGAGGTGTCTGCATGTACCTGGAAACTAATCCAACTCCATAAGAGAGGTCAATTCAAGTATGGGTATACTTGTACGTGGATTGCATTGGGAGGAATCACATATGTACGCGAGTTGCAGAGAGCACAAACGCGTATCTACATTGGTTGCAAGAAGGTGAATCGTGTATACGCAGGTTGCAATGGGCACAATCGTGTATGTATGTGAGCGCAGTAAAGCGAATAGTGTACAAGGTTTTATGGGTAGGAGCAGGTCTCTACATGCTCACATGTCACATTAGTAGGCCATACAGGTGATCTATAGTTGATTTGTCGGTAGAGGGAATTTCTAGGGATTTGTTGAGATTTGGTTTTCTGATTTTCTGGTTATTGGAGGACAAAGTTGTCCTCAAATTTTGGTGACATTGTATTGGCTGGGAGGGCTAGTTTTTCCCTCATAATTTATGAAATTAACAAAGTTACAAAACATAAATTTGTATTGATGATTCATCTATGATCTTGTTGTTTCCGCTGCATATAATTTCAGTAAATAATTTTCAGTGTAAAATTGTTCAGTGATAACAGATAACATTTTACTGTTAGATCACTAGGAAGCAATTTGAAAATTTGAAAATTATTCACATAAAGTTGCAAGTGAAAATTTGCATGTGTTCATAGCTTGGAATTTGAAGAGAAGGGATCATCTTGAGACACATAGCTGCTACTGTTGGTTGCAGAGTTCTTATTCTTGTTCTTGTTCTGGGTAGGTCATAGGTGATAGCTCTGAGAGGGAATTGTAGAAATGTTGAGGAGTTAGCTATAAGAGAGAGCTACAATGATGGTTTTAGGTGGAAACAAGATATATGGTTTCTGGTTTGAGACATGGAGTAGGTTGTTCATACAAGGAGTTGTTGACTATTGAAGCTCGATGGTGTGGCATGTTGGAAATTTTGGTGGATTGGTGGAGATCCAGAATCACAGCAGTGTGTTGTGTGGCAAGTTACCAATCCTGTGGATGGACTTCCAGTGGATTTTCATGGTGAGTTGCAATGGGTACAACTCAGGTGCTTTGATGTGGACGCTATGGCTTCATGCATATGTCAAGTTGATGAGATAGAGTCTTCATTGGGTCGAAGAGTGGCACATTGTCGACGTACGATGGTGTATGATGCATTTGACCCAAGAGGATGAGGACACTTGCAGAGATGAGTTGTGGAGGGAGTGATTACCCATCTGCAACTCTAAAATCTTCAGAGAGAGGACACAAGATCGGTTGTAGCATGTGCGTAGACACTGAGAGTTCCTCCCAAGTATTTGGAACCATTTGTGTAGGGATCTATTGATCCGGATTTGTGAGAGGAACAAAATGAAATGCAGATCTATAACATTAAAAAAGAGATACGGTGAAAAATAATAGAGATATATTGAAACTTAACTTCTATTCAATAAAGAAATCAGTCGAAACTGTAAAATGCAGAATGAAATAATCTTGCTTGAATGGTGGTAGTTAATCTCTGAGAAGAGATGTGCCAGCTACGCGCATTCTCTTGAGCACATTACAATGAGACCTTCAGGCCTTTTTAGAATCAATAAGTAATCAGAAAACCCTAGACATCCAAAAACCTAACCCTAGGAGATGAAGTCTCAAAATTCATGTGGGCCCCGATGGGGTAAGTTGGTACATCAACTTCTTGTGGTTCTAACCTTTGCATACGATCTTTGTTTTAGGCGCATGATACCCTGTTGGAAAGGAATATCCAAGGAATACACATTTTTCCGTAACACTATGACTCTGTCTACAATGTGACTGTGGCGAGCCAAAAAAAATATTGTTTAGGGCCTCAAAACGACCCTGAAAGTTTAGGACCCGAAAAGATAGAAAAAAACTACCAAGATGAAAATTGGATGTGAGCTAGTTGGAAGAGGTGTGTGGCCACTGATATCCACTTGGATCAATCCTCCCCTGTTATGAGGCAATGGTCTCCATTGCATTGATTTTCCCCATTAGATGAGAAATTTTTTGTTGAATTTTACCTTGGGTGAGCCACTTGCCTTGGTGCGGGAACTGCCCCGCTTTGACAACATGATAAAGTTGAAGCTTCTATTGGTGAGTTCCCTTAACCTGTGTGTCCACGATATTATCAGTGGATGCATATTCCATTCAGTCAAGGTTGAGCTCTATCGGTGTCAACTTCTCTGCTATCTCTAAGGTGTCCAATAATGGTGGAAAGTATGGTCGAAGGAGGTCCACATTAAACACTAGGTGTAAGCCAAGGAAGGGGGTAATGTTGATCTCAAAAGCATTGTCACCCACAGTCTTCGTGATGGTGTAAGGTACATAGTGGAGTAGACGAAGCTTCCGATGGGGTCTTGTAAGTCGTTTTTTATACAAGTGAAAAATAACTTTATCTCCCACCTGAAAATTGTGTGGCACCTGGTGTTGATCACGACGTTGCTTGTACTTGGAATTGGAATTTTGCAAAATATCATGAACCTATTGTTGGATGTGTTGGATTCGTTCAATGAACCAGGTGGCTTTGTCGTCTTTGGTTTGAGAATGGGATGATTATGCATGTGTGGATACAAGGGGTAGTGCAACATCCATGGGACCCAATGGTTGAAATCCCAACTCCACCTGAAAGGGGTTGTGTTCGGTTGAGTTATGTATGGCTCTTTTGTAACTGTGTTGAACATAGTGAAGAATATCATCCCATGTGTGCGGATTCTTGGAATTGTACATGCGCAATATATGCATGATAATCTCGTTGACGACCTCGGTTTGGCCATCCATTTGGGGGTGGAAGGCAGTGGATTTGGTGAGCTTGGTGTCTAGCCATGAACAGAGGCTCGAATAGAATGTGTTGAGGAACCGACTATCCTAATATGAGACAATCATATGTAGCATCCCAAAATGTACCCACACTTGTTCAAAGAAGATCTTGGCAATGGCCTCTGTTGTGATGCTCTTCTTGAAGGCGACCATAATCACCATCTTGGAAAATCGATCAAAAACCACAAAAACATAGTCATTTATTTCCCTTCTTGGTTGAAGTAAGGTTCGACATGTAGTCCATCGAGATGGTTTCCCATGGCCTATCAGGAGTAGGTAGAGGGGTGTACTAGGACCTGATATACTTGTTGAAATCTTGTCGAAGTTTAGACCAAAAGAAATGTTGTTGCAACACTTCCACTATCTTTTCTAAGTCGAAGTGTCCTTCCACCCAACTATAATGAGCTTGCCAAATCATCTTCTCTCTCACTTGATGGGACACAGAGATGGCCTGGATGGCACAAAAACATGTCTTGAAGATGGAAATCAGTGGCAGTTGTGTTTGTTCCCAGCATATGGTAGGTAGTGGTGAATTCATGATCTCTCTCATAGAGTTGGGGCCATCTGTAGGTCTCATTTCCTCAAAAGTGTAGCACTGTGGTTAGTGTTGTAACTGAAGGTCGACTAAAGCAGTCAACGACATGGTTGGTGCTCCCTGTCTTATACTTGATGTTGAGATGGAACTGCTACAAGTATGTTGACCACTTTTGATGGAGGTCATTCTACAATTTTCCTTGTGTCTGCATGAACTGTAGAGTCTTATGATCAATGTGGATGGCTATCTCCTTCTCGAGAATGTAATGCCTCCACTAGTGGCAGGCTTGTACAATGGAGTACATTTCTTTGTCATAAGTGGGGTACTTACGGACGGTATCTGATAGTGTATCACTATGATAGGTCATAAGATGTCCATGCTGAGTGAGAAATGTTCCCACAACATGTTATGAAGCATATGTCTCAATCTCAAAAGGTTGTTGCGGGTCGGGTAATGAAAGCATCGAGGTTGAGCACAAGTGCTTCATCAAATCATCGAACATGTATGTTGTGACTGGACCCACACAAAATTTTCCTTGCCACCACCCATAGTCACTTAGATGAGGGTCCATGCAATGTGGGAGAATCCCAACATGAACATGTGATAGAAATTGGCAAGGACTAAGAATCTCTGAAGCTTAGTGAGTGTGGTTGTGGATTTCCAGTCACGAATGACCTAGATCTTGGCAGGATCGGCATGCACACCATGCTCATCAACAATGTAGCCTAGGTACTGGACCCTATTCATGTCGAAGGAGAATTTTTCCAAGTTGCATATAGCTTGTGTTGTCGCAAACTATGAATAACCTATTGAATATGTTGCAAGTGTTTTTCCCAACTCTTGTTGAAGATGAGGATGTCATCCAAATACAACACCACAAAATAATTAGTGAAATGCCACAAGGTATCATCCATCATCCTCATAAAAGTTGTTGGAGCATTCGTCAAGCTAAAGGGCATGACTAGCCAGTCAAAAAGACCATCTTTGGACTTGAAGGCAGTCTTCCATACATCGGTCTTCTCTATTTGGACCTGGTCAATCTTCAAATCAATCTTACTAAAGTATTTGACTCCCTTGAGCTTGTCAAGGAAATCGCCAATTCAGGGAATTAGGTGCCAATTCCTGACTATGATTTTATTTAGGGCCTAATAATTAATGTAGAGTCGCCAGGTCTCATCTTTCTTCTGAACAAGCACGATTGGGATTCCACAAGGCAATTATCTTGGTCGGATGTGCCCCTTTTCAAGAAGCTCTTAGATCTGGCACTTGATTTCCTCATTTTCTAACAGAGAGTGGTGATATACTATCCCATTGGGTAGCGGTGCACTAGGGGTCAAATCGATCAAATGATTGACCCGACAGTGCAGAGGCACCCCAGTGGGTGAGGAGAAGATGTCTTTGTATTCTTCCATGACCTTATCCATGTGTTTCTGCTGCATGGAGAGACCTGTCGTAGAGGCCATGGATGTGGCTGCAAGCTTCCACTCACTTTGAGTGTGAATCATGAAGAAGACAAACTTATTGTTCGAAGAGATGACCTTCCTGGTGGGACTACATCGGGTATCCTGTACAACTTCCTATCCAAAGTAATAATAACACTACGAGGCCTAGAATCATATACAGCATGACGTTTCCATAAATAAGGTTGACTCAAAAGAACATAACAAACTTCAAGAGGAGCGACATCACATAATACCTCATATTTGAAGGGATTGATGTTGTAGGGCAGGCAGCCGTGTTGGTTGACGCGGAGATCGCTCCCTTGGTGGATTCATCTGATGGTGTATGATTGTGGGTGTGGTGTTGTCGGCAGAGCCAACTGCTTGATGAAATTCATTGAGATGAATTTCTTCTAGCTACCGTTGTCAACGATGAAGTGCATGACAGTACCCTTCACCCACATCTGTGAATGAAAGATGCACTCACCTTCCTCTGGTTCATTAAGTTCACTAGGTTGGATCTTGATGGTAGCAACGGTGGCATTGGGTTCTTCATTAATGACCTGTCTCCCTTTTTCTTGTTCTGACTCAGAGTCAAAAACCACATATAATTCATAAGATTTCACCTCGGCCACCAATGACTAATTTGAGAAACATTTAGCGGTGTTATGCCAAGGGATATTATGGAACTCACACCACTTCCCAGTGTCTTTGTCTGTGTTCCCATTTTCCTTCTTTGTTTGCGGCTTAGACTAGTTGTCCTATAGTTGTCCATCCTTGCTCTATCCTTTGTTCTGCGGGTTGGGGCTACCTTTTCCCTACTTCTGCTATGAGGGGTTCGCAAACCCAAACTATTGCATCTTTTTCTTAATCTTTTGCTTGCTTTTGATAGCATATCAATAGGCCACACCCGAGGATGATATGCCCAGAAAATCTATTTCTACATGGATGTATCTATGTAGACCTTTGCAGTACTTTTACACCGGATGTCGCTCAAAGTATTTGATACCCAAATTAATGTGCAAGGTATGGAAGACATTGGTGAACCATGGCACTGTTTGGTCCCTTTGTTGCTGCAGTGTGGTCCATCTGGTATATAAGTTGTCATAACTTCCAATAGGTTATTATTGTTCCTTAATAGCATCCCTAAAATAACACCAAGTCGGTGAGACTACAAATAATGTAGATTCATTTGTTTCCTTTTTCTCGTAGAAAGTCTCCCACTAATCTTTGACATGGGGGATGGCCTTAAGGAGAAAAAATGTAATAATTTATTTATCTGAAAAGTTATGGAAAGAAAATAACCCTTCTAGAAGGTTTAACCATTTTTCTACAACATCTGCATCTATTTGACCTTCAAATATAGGAATATCAAAATTGATTTGTACCTTGAAGGGGGCAGGGCCTCCGCTCGAAGAAGATTTTTAGCCTCTTGGAAGTCACCAAAGGATTTGAGAAAAATTATCCATCATCACGTCTCTCTTTTCTTCCCCCATTGGGGACATACATAGAGAAACAAATGAAGAGAAGACGACTCTAATACCACTGATCTAGATTTGTGAGCATGACGAAATGAAACGAAGATATATAACATTAAAATAGAGATACAGTGAACAATAAGAGAGATACATTGAAACTTAACTTCTATTCAATAAAGAAATCTGTTGAAACTGTAAAATGCAGAATGAAACAATCTTGCTCGAATGGCGGTAGCTAATCTTTGAGAAGAGATGTGGAAGCTACGCACATTCACTTGAGCACATTACAATGAGGCCTCCAATAATTTTTAATAAGTAATCAAAAAACCCTAGACATCCAAAAACCTAACCCTATGATATGAAGCACCAAAATTCATGTGGGCCCTGATGGGGTAAGTTGGTACATCAACTTCACGGGGTCATAACTTTTGCATACGATCTTCGTTTTAGGTGCATGATATCCCGTTAGAAAGGTATATTTGAGGACTACATATTTTTCCATTACAATTTGACTTTGTCTTCAATGTGACTGTGGCAAGCCTAAAAAAAACGTTGTTTAGGGCCTCAAAACGACCCCAGAAGTTTAGGACCTAAAAATCTAGAAAAACACTATCAAGATGAAAATTATATGTGAGATAGTTATAAGAGGTGGGTGGACACTAATATCCACCTATATCATCTATGCATGAGAGGTTTTTCTAAGGTTTGACATACTATGGACTGATTTTATCTATGGGGGGACTCAGTTAGAGTCCCAGGATGACTTGGATGATGGACTTGGGAAAAAGTTCATTATATGGTCATGACTTAGGTAAGCAAGATGCTTGCCTTGGAGGATTGCATGGTTCTATATAGTGGGAGCCATCGGCACATGACAGGGGCATAGGATTTTTTCAAGAGCTTCAAAGATTTTGAATCAGGTATGTATGAGGATCTTGGTATGGGGACTAGGCATTTAGTATTGGGATGTGGTACAATTTCATTCTGAATGGAGTCAGGGGATGTTTTGTGAGTGGAAAATATTTTATGGGTGTCAGGAGTGTGTTCTCAGCCTCAACAATTCAGGAGTATGGATATGCAGTGTTGTTCTAGGATGGACATGTGTTATTAGATGCTTAGAGGATTTAGCCCGGGCACAACAGTGGTCCTAGAGTTAGAGAGGGAAAAGTATATATGTTAAGTGATCAGCCTATGAATTTTGTGACCAACATGAGCAGAGATATAGATGAGGAGGAATAGGTAGCTCCACTAGTGGTGAGGTAGGTGTCCCCACCAACAACACAGGTATAGAGGGAGCAGGTAGCTCCACCAGTGATGAGGCAGGTGGACCCACCAACAACGTAAGTTTAGAGGGAGTAGGTAGCTCCACCAATGGTGAAGTAGGTATCTCCACTAGTGGTACATGCTTAGAAGGAGCCATAGTTCACGGGGATTCATCCCTCGGGATCCAATGGGGAGGAGAATCCACCCAGGACTGTGCATAGGACAATGGATAGGGAGAAGGTATCTCTGGAGGTTATGTGGAATAAAAGGGAGTTTGAATTTAGAGGGAGTTAGGAGACTTAGAGGGAGTCTAACTTCAGAGGGAGTTAGAAGGCTCAAAGGGAGTCTGACTTTAGAGGAGGTCAGCAAGTTCAAAGGGAGAAGATGGCTCTAAATATTATATAGAATCAGAGGGAGTTAGGTTTCAAATGGAGCATGCAGACTCAGAGGGAGCCCGATATCAGAGAGATTCAGTTGGCTTAGAGGGAGAGTTATCCATTCATAGGGAGTTCCCCCTCAGGTTCAGGTGGGATAAAAGGAATCTTCCAGGACTAACAGGTAGGTTTCATGGGTTGAGGAGGCCATACATAAGGTTCAGAGTGGAAGGCTTCTAGGAATTGTGTTCCCTCTGTTAGCACTAAGAGTTACCCTCAGATTGCAGGAGGATAAGCCCAGTACCCATCAGAGTTTTTGGTGGATGTTGGTTTTATATGGGTGGAGGTCAATGGACAAAATGAAATGTATGAATGATGTTCAACACAGAGATGGACAAGAAATGCACAGGGAACTGAGGGCCACATTAACTTCAATCGATGAATTGAGTTTAAATGAGAGAAGAGGGAAGACTTGGTGAGAAAGGTGAACATGACTGCTATGGGCATCAGGCCTTCCAACAGCTTGGAGAGGAAAAAAACAGACTCAAGATCACTCTTAAGCCCAGGTTTTAGACACTAAAATATGTTTAACAACACAGTCACAACAACAAAATGATCAAACCTTCATCACGATGTTGCTGCAACAGCTCAAATGGATCCTCCATGCCCGAGCTATTCAGTGTAAGAGGGAAAAGGATAACAAGAGATGACTAAAACTGGTTACAATACCATTGTAATCAAACATACATCACAACAACATAACAACCCTCGACTCTATCTTCCATGCCCGAGTGTTTTAGCTCAGATTTACAGAGAGATGGAAAGAAACTGACTTCTATTAATCTGACAGCCTCAAAATTGATACATAACCAGCTAACAATTCTGGTATGAAAATATTACAGACAGGGAGCTCTGCTCAACCAGTTGACCCCAACAAAAATATCAAAAATACATCTTTATAATCAGGACTGACTACAACCACCAAGGGAGTGATCGAGTCATGCATTGAAGGCTTTACGTTGGAGATTTCTCTACAGACTATGCATGCAGATCACTGTCAGACGCGAGCTTTTCCATCTGAACCTTCTCTGTCAGACTGCACATGCAGTTCCTTGTCAAACGTGATCTCAGGTCTTCCAGTCCTTTATGGATTTCCTTTTATGGGAGGAGATGATGTCTCAACCACCTCCTCCTACTTAATTAACTGTCTTCATTGGGATCAGGACGGGGCCTGAGTCAACTCGGCACCTGGAAAACGTGTTGTCCGCACTCTAAAACTTTGCCACTTGGATATTCGCTTGGACGCTTGCAGGGAACACTGGCAGGCAGACGTGGAAACTGATGGTGGGGAGCTGGTGATATTATTGGCACAAATCAGCGCGAAGTAGCGAGTGATCGGAGGCCACACGGTGACTGGGAACGCATGGGCGCCAGTAGGCAAGAGATGAGGTGTAAAGGTGTAGGGGTGATGTGGCAAGGGAGAAGACGTGGAGGCAGAGGGGTGTGATCGGTCAAGGGGGGTACATGACAATATCAGTGGAGGTGACATGGAGTGAGAGTGGAAGACAGATGTCAGGAGATGAGAGGGGGAAGAAATGACAAGGGAAAGGGACAGGCGCGCAGAAATGTGAGTGGAGGAAAGGTGTCGGAGGGACCGGGGATGGTATGGGAAGGCGGGGGTAGATGGTAAGTGGTAAAGCACGGAGGTGGGAGAGAGGTATGAGTTACTAAGGAGGTGACACGTTAGTTGGGGGCCCGTGCCAGAAAACCACCTGCTCGAACCCCCCCCCCGCTTGTTAAAGAAAGAAGATCCGGGGGGGGTCCGATATGGAACGTGTACCGTAGATCTAAGTGCGCATTGCTTAGTCACATATCTGAGTGCGCTCTTTAGCACAACGTGCCCAAACATCAAAATGCCAAAAACTTAGGATAAAAAACCAAAAGTGGGTCGCGCGAGCGCCCCTCTTCTGCATTTTTTCACCAAGGGGTTATTTCCTAAGGGAAAAAACCCACTCCATCAAAAATATGTGCTAACATTAGGCTCCATAGGGGATAGAGACCTCCCTACGAGGCTCTAAGAACTTCAGTATTTTCATTGCCTTACCATTGGACTATGAAGTCAGCTATTAAACACAAAGAAAAATGATATTTACAATGACACGAAATCCACTCATGGCTCAAGCAAAGAACCTTTTCAAAAAATGCCCATTTACAGGGCCACCAAAAACTTCAGCATCCTCCAAATCCTGCAATCTGTAAGCATTATTCGAAGACACCTCATAAATTTTGAAGGGTCCGATCCACATGGCTTCAAATTTACCATGCTTGCCTTTGTCCTGCTTGGGTGCATCCCATTTGAGTACTAGATCTCCCAGTTGGAAATCCTCTTTTCTTACCTTCCTGTCAAAGGCCTGCTTAATCTTTTGTTGATGTTCATGTGTTTTGTCCAGTAGCTTCTCTCTATTCTATTGCACTTCTACTAGCTGTTGTATTCTTCTGATCATATCATCAGGTTCTCCTTGGTATTCTTGGAAGAATTTTGCCACAAGCATGCCAATATGAGAAGGAAAGATGGTCTCAACTCCATACACCAGATGAAAAGGAGAGACACTGAGATACATCTTCGTTGTCACTCTATCAGCCCACAAAGAAAATTTGAGCTTTGAATCCCATGCTTTCTTGTTGTCCTCTAACAATCTTTTGATGATCTTTAGAAGGCTCTTGTTAGAGGACTCTGCCAGTCCATTCCCTTGGGGGTAGTAAGGAGTAAAGTGAATCAATGTGATTCCAAATTGCTCACAGAACCGGATCAATGGTTCAACCTTGAAAGATGCAGCATTACCAGCGACAATTTTGTCCGGACAACCAAATCTTGTCATAATATCCTCAAGAAAACCAATGATTACCTTGTGGGAAGCACTCCTTGTGGGGATAGAATCTATCCATTTGGTAAAGTAATTAGTGGCAGTCAAGATCCACCTATGTTGACCACTTGAAACAGGATGAATTTTCCCAATAAAATGTAGACCCCCCTGCTGAAAGGGGCCCAATCACAACAGTCAGGTCTACAGGTTATTGTTTTTTATTTTGCGCAAACCAAATCATATATATTATTCTGCCTGATAGATATAGCTGACCACTGGCTAACTGGTATATGCTTGGCTCCTTTGAATTCAACCTGCATGTAAAAGTACAGACAGATCAACACAAGAATGAGAGTAACAAATAAATGAATAAAGTGTGAAATTCTGATTACCATGTATGTGCTTTATAAATGGCAAGGCACAGAATATATTTGGCATTTCTGAAGCAAATCCATGACTTCAGGAAGAACGCTTTGAGTTGGAGATGGTGATGGCAAGTTCAAGGAGGGAAGGTGGGAGCAAACACAGCCAAGAACAGTCACTATCAAATCACAACAAGATACAGGAGCAGAGAATTGTGGATTGGTTAAAGCAGGGTAGCATGACTCCAGTAACGGCAACTGGTCTGACCCAAGGTTGCAAAGCGGATAAAGGGTCGACAAAGCAGGCAGGCCACCAGGTGAACCAACGCCAAGTAGACCACCGGGTAAACCACCAGGCAAACCAGGCAGGCCACCAGGTGAACCAAGGCCAGGTAGACCACCCGGTAAACCACCAGGCAAACCAGGCAGGCCACCAGATGAACAAACGCCATGTAGACCACCCGGTAAACCACCAGGCAAACCAGGCAGGCCATCGGGTGAACCAACGCCAGGTAGACCACCCGGTAAACCACCAGGCAGGCCACCAGGTGAACCAACGCCATGTAGACCACCCGGTAAACCACCAGGCAAACCAGGCAGGCCCCCAGCTGATCCAACAGGCAAACCGCCAGGCAAATCAGGCAGGCCACCCGGTGAACCAACAGGCAAATTGCCAGGCAAACCAGGCAGGCCACCAGGTGAACCAACAGGCAAACCGCGAGGTAGGCCACCCGGCAAACCACCAGGAAGACCGGTTTGTGCGTGTAAACGAGTAGGAAAAACACTGACAAGCTCAGAGGCCATCACCAGAAGCAGCAGCAGCGACTTGGGCATCTTCAACTACTTATTTCCTGTTGTTTCTGGGAACAGGCACACTTATAACCACAATTATAGCAGTTGAGATTATGGCTGTGGCTATGCATTCACCCGTCTTGGTTTAAATAGAAGGCACTTGACTA
>JASDQU010687263.1:14095-26124 GCA_032191745.1 Picea mariana
GGTGTAAGGTACATAGTGGAGTAGACGAAGCTTCCGATGGGGTCTTGTAAGTCGTTTTTTATACAAGTGAAAAATAACTTTATCTCCCACCTGAAAATTGTGTGGCACCTGGTGTTGATCACGACGTTGCTTGTACTTGGAATTGGAATTTTGCAAAATATCATGAACCTATTGTTGGATGTGTTGGATTCGTTCAATGAACCAGGTGGCTTTGTCGTCTTTGGTTTGAGAATGGGATGATTATGCATGTGTGGATACAAGGGGTAGTGCAACATCCATGGGACCCAATGGTTGAAATCCCAACTCCACCTGAAAGGGGTTGTGTTCGGTTGAGTTATGTATGGCTCTTTTGTAACTGTGTTGAACATAGTGAAGAATATCATCCCATGTGTGCGGATTCTTGGAATTGTACATGCGCAATATATGCATGATAATCTCGTTGACGACCTCGGTTTGGCCATCCATTTGGGGGTGGAAGGCAGTGGATTTGGTGAGCTTGGTGTCTAGCCATGAACAGAGGCTCGAATAGAATGTGTTGAGGAACCGACTATCCTAATATGAGACAATCATATGTAGCATCCCAAAATGTACCCACACTTGTTCAAAGAAGATCTTGGCAATGGCCTCTGTTGTGATGCTCTTCTTGAAGGCGACCATAATCACCATCTTGGAAAATCGATCAAAAACCACAAAAACATAGTCATTTATTTCCCTTCTTGGTTGAAGTAAGGTTCGACATGTAGTCCATCGAGATGGTTTCCCATGGCCTATCAGGAGTAGGTAGAGGGGTGTACTAGGACCTGATATACTTGTTGAAATCTTGTCGAAGTTTAGACCAAAAGAAATGTTGTTGCAACACTTCCACTATCTTTTCTAAGTCGAAGTGTCCTTCCACCCAACTATAATGAGCTTGCCAAATCATCTTCTCTCTCACTTGATGGGACACAGAGATGGCCTGGATGGCACAAAAACATGTCTTGAAGATGGAAATCAGTGGCAGTTGTGTTTGTTCCCAGCATATGGTAGGTAGTGGTGAATTCATGATCTCTCTCATAGAGTTGGGGCCATCTGTAGGTCTCATTTCCTCAAAAGTGTAGCACTGTGGTTAGTGTTGTAACTGAAGGTCGACTAAAGCAGTCAACGACATGGTTGGTGCTCCCTGTCTTATACTTGATGTTGAGATGGAACTGCTACAAGTATGTTGACCACTTTTGATGGAGGTCATTCTACAATTTTCCTTGTGTCTGCATGAACTGTAGAGTCTTATGATCAATGTGGATGGCTATCTCCTTCTCGAGAATGTAATGCCTCCACTAGTGGCAGGCTTGTACAATGGAGTACATTTCTTTGTCATAAGTGGGGTACTTACGGACGGTATCTGATAGTGTATCACTATGATAGGTCATAAGATGTCCATGCTGAGTGAGAAATGTTCCCACAACATGTTATGAAGCATATGTCTCAATCTCAAAAGGTTGTTGCGGGTCGGGTAATGAAAGCATCGAGGTTGAGCACAAGTGCTTCATCAAATCATCGAACATGTATGTTGTGACTGGACCCACACAAAATTTTCCTTGCCACCACCCATAGTCACTTAGATGAGGGTCCATGCAATGTGGGAGAATCCCAACATGAACATGTGATAGAAATTGGCAAGGACTAAGAATCTCTGAAGCTTAGTGAGTGTGGTTGTGGATTTCCAGTCACGAATGACCTAGATCTTGGCAGGATCGGCATGCACACCATGCTCATCAACAATGTAGCCTAGGTACTGGACCCTATTCATGTCGAAGGAGAATTTTTCCAAGTTGCATATAGCTTGTGTTGTCGCAAACTATGAATAACCTATTGAATATGTTGCAAGTGTTTTTCCCAACTCTTGTTGAAGATGAGGATGTCATCCAAATACAACACCACAAAATAATTAGTGAAATGCCACAAGGTATCATCCATCATCCTCATAAAAGTTGTTGGAGCATTCGTCAAGCTAAAGGGCATGACTAGCCAGTCAAAAAGACCATCTTTGGACTTGAAGGCAGTCTTCCATACATCGGTCTTCTCTATTTGGACCTGGTCAATCTTCAAATCAATCTTACTAAAGTATTTGACTCCCTTGAGCTTGTCAAGGAAATCGCCAATTCAGGGAATTAGGTGCCAATTCCTGACTATGATTTTATTTAGGGCCTAATAATTAATGTAGAGTCGCCAGGTCTCATCTTTCTTCTGAACAAGCACGATTGGGATTCCACAAGGCAATTATCTTGGTCGGATGTGCCCCTTTTCAAGAAGCTCTTAGATCTGGCACTTGATTTCCTCATTTTCTAACAGAGAGTGGTGATATACTATCCCATTGGGTAGCGGTGCACTAGGGGTCAAATCGATCAAATGATTGACCCGACAGTGCAGAGGCACCCCAGTGGGTGAGGAGAAGATGTCTTTGTATTCTTCCATGACCTTATCCATGTGTTTCTGCTGCATGGAGAGACCTGTCGTAGAGGCCATGGATGTGGCTGCAAGCTTCCACTCACTTTGAGTGTGAATCATGAAGAAGACAAACTTATTGTTCGAAGAGATGACCTTCCTGGTGGGACTACATCGGGTATCCTGTACAACTTCCTATCCAAAGTAATAATAACACTACGAGGCCTAGAATCATATACAGCATGACGTTTCCATAAATAAGGTTGACTCAAAAGAACATAACAAACTTCAAGAGGAGCGACATCACATAATACCTCATATTTGAAGGGATTGATGTTGTAGGGCAGGCAGCCGTGTTGGTTGACGCGGAGATCGCTCCCTTGGTGGATTCATCTGATGGTGTATGATTGTGGGTGTGGTGTTGTCGGCAGAGCCAACTGCTTGATGAAATTCATTGAGATGAATTTCTTCTAGCTACCGTTGTCAACGATGAAGTGCATGACAGTACCCTTCACCCACATCTGTGAATGAAAGATGCACTCACCTTCCTCTGGTTCATTAAGTTCACTAGGTTGGATCTTGATGGTAGCAACGGTGGCATTGGGTTCTTCATTAATGACCTGTCTCCCTTTTTCTTGTTCTGACTCAGAGTCAAAAACCACATATAATTCATAAGATTTCACCTCGGCCACCAATGACTAATTTGAGAAACATTTAGCGGTGTTATGCCAAGGGATATTATGGAACTCACACCACTTCCCAGTGTCTTTGTCTGTGTTCCCATTTTCCTTCTTTGTTTGCGGCTTAGACTAGTTGTCCTATAGTTGTCCATCCTTGCTCTATCCTTTGTTCTGCGGGTTGGGGCTACCTTTTCCCTACTTCTGCTATGAGGGGTTCGCAAACCCAAACTATTGCATCTTTTTCTTAATCTTTTGCTTGCTTTTGATAGCATATCAATAGGCCACACCCGAGGATGATATGCCCAGAAAATCTATTTCTACATGGATGTATCTATGTAGACCTTTGCAGTACTTTTACACCGGATGTCGCTCAAAGTATTTGATACCCAAATTAATGTGCAAGGTATGGAAGACATTGGTGAACCATGGCACTGTTTGGTCCCTTTGTTGCTGCAGTGTGGTCCATCTGGTATATAAGTTGTCATAACTTCCAATAGGTTATTATTGTTCCTTAATAGCATCCCTAAAATAACACCAAGTCGGTGAGACTACAAATAATGTAGATTCATTTGTTTCCTTTTTCTCGTAGAAAGTCTCCCACTAATCTTTGACATGGGGGATGGCCTTAAGGAGAAAAAATGTAATAATTTATTTATCTGAAAAGTTATGGAAAGAAAATAACCCTTCTAGAAGGTTTAACCATTTTTCTACAACATCTGCATCTATTTGACCTTCAAATATAGGAATATCAAAATTGATTTGTACCTTGAAGGGGGCAGGGCCTCCGCTCGAAGAAGATTTTTAGCCTCTTGGAAGTCACCAAAGGATTTGAGAAAAATTATCCATCATCACGTCTCTCTTTTCTTCCCCCATTGGGGACATACATAGAGAAACAAATGAAGAGAAGACGACTCTAATACCACTGATCTAGATTTGTGAGCATGACGAAATGAAACGAAGATATATAACATTAAAATAGAGATACAGTGAACAATAAGAGAGATACATTGAAACTTAACTTCTATTCAATAAAGAAATCTGTTGAAACTGTAAAATGCAGAATGAAACAATCTTGCTCGAATGGCGGTAGCTAATCTTTGAGAAGAGATGTGGAAGCTACGCACATTCACTTGAGCACATTACAATGAGGCCTCCAATAATTTTTAATAAGTAATCAAAAAACCCTAGACATCCAAAAACCTAACCCTATGATATGAAGCACCAAAATTCATGTGGGCCCTGATGGGGTAAGTTGGTACATCAACTTCACGGGGTCATAACTTTTGCATACGATCTTCGTTTTAGGTGCATGATATCCCGTTAGAAAGGTATATTTGAGGACTACATATTTTTCCATTACAATTTGACTTTGTCTTCAATGTGACTGTGGCAAGCCTAAAAAAAACGTTGTTTAGGGCCTCAAAACGACCCCAGAAGTTTAGGACCTAAAAATCTAGAAAAACACTATCAAGATGAAAATTATATGTGAGATAGTTATAAGAGGTGGGTGGACACTAATATCCACCTATATCATCTATGCATGAGAGGTTTTTCTAAGGTTTGACATACTATGGACTGATTTTATCTATGGGGGGACTCAGTTAGAGTCCCAGGATGACTTGGATGATGGACTTGGGAAAAAGTTCATTATATGGTCATGACTTAGGTAAGCAAGATGCTTGCCTTGGAGGATTGCATGGTTCTATATAGTGGGAGCCATCGGCACATGACAGGGGCATAGGATTTTTTCAAGAGCTTCAAAGATTTTGAATCAGGTATGTATGAGGATCTTGGTATGGGGACTAGGCATTTAGTATTGGGATGTGGTACAATTTCATTCTGAATGGAGTCAGGGGATGTTTTGTGAGTGGAAAATATTTTATGGGTGTCAGGAGTGTGTTCTCAGCCTCAACAATTCAGGAGTATGGATATGCAGTGTTGTTCTAGGATGGACATGTGTTATTAGATGCTTAGAGGATTTAGCCCGGGCACAACAGTGGTCCTAGAGTTAGAGAGGGAAAAGTATATATGTTAAGTGATCAGCCTATGAATTTTGTGACCAACATGAGCAGAGATATAGATGAGGAGGAATAGGTAGCTCCACTAGTGGTGAGGTAGGTGTCCCCACCAACAACACAGGTATAGAGGGAGCAGGTAGCTCCACCAGTGATGAGGCAGGTGGACCCACCAACAACGTAAGTTTAGAGGGAGTAGGTAGCTCCACCAATGGTGAAGTAGGTATCTCCACTAGTGGTACATGCTTAGAAGGAGCCATAGTTCACGGGGATTCATCCCTCGGGATCCAATGGGGAGGAGAATCCACCCAGGACTGTGCATAGGACAATGGATAGGGAGAAGGTATCTCTGGAGGTTATGTGGAATAAAAGGGAGTTTGAATTTAGAGGGAGTTAGGAGACTTAGAGGGAGTCTAACTTCAGAGGGAGTTAGAAGGCTCAAAGGGAGTCTGACTTTAGAGGAGGTCAGCAAGTTCAAAGGGAGAAGATGGCTCTAAATATTATATAGAATCAGAGGGAGTTAGGTTTCAAATGGAGCATGCAGACTCAGAGGGAGCCCGATATCAGAGAGATTCAGTTGGCTTAGAGGGAGAGTTATCCATTCATAGGGAGTTCCCCCTCAGGTTCAGGTGGGATAAAAGGAATCTTCCAGGACTAACAGGTAGGTTTCATGGGTTGAGGAGGCCATACATAAGGTTCAGAGTGGAAGGCTTCTAGGAATTGTGTTCCCTCTGTTAGCACTAAGAGTTACCCTCAGATTGCAGGAGGATAAGCCCAGTACCCATCAGAGTTTTTGGTGGATGTTGGTTTTATATGGGTGGAGGTCAATGGACAAAATGAAATGTATGAATGATGTTCAACACAGAGATGGACAAGAAATGCACAGGGAACTGAGGGCCACATTAACTTCAATCGATGAATTGAGTTTAAATGAGAGAAGAGGGAAGACTTGGTGAGAAAGGTGAACATGACTGCTATGGGCATCAGGCCTTCCAACAGCTTGGAGAGGAAAAAAACAGACTCAAGATCACTCTTAAGCCCAGGTTTTAGACACTAAAATATGTTTAACAACACAGTCACAACAACAAAATGATCAAACCTTCATCACGATGTTGCTGCAACAGCTCAAATGGATCCTCCATGCCCGAGCTATTCAGTGTAAGAGGGAAAAGGATAACAAGAGATGACTAAAACTGGTTACAATACCATTGTAATCAAACATACATCACAACAACATAACAACCCTCGACTCTATCTTCCATGCCCGAGTGTTTTAGCTCAGATTTACAGAGAGATGGAAAGAAACTGACTTCTATTAATCTGACAGCCTCAAAATTGATACATAACCAGCTAACAATTCTGGTATGAAAATATTACAGACAGGGAGCTCTGCTCAACCAGTTGACCCCAACAAAAATATCAAAAATACATCTTTATAATCAGGACTGACTACAACCACCAAGGGAGTGATCGAGTCATGCATTGAAGGCTTTACGTTGGAGATTTCTCTACAGACTATGCATGCAGATCACTGTCAGACGCGAGCTTTTCCATCTGAACCTTCTCTGTCAGACTGCACATGCAGTTCCTTGTCAAACGTGATCTCAGGTCTTCCAGTCCTTTATGGATTTCCTTTTATGGGAGGAGATGATGTCTCAACCACCTCCTCCTACTTAATTAACTGTCTTCATTGGGATCAGGACGGGGCCTGAGTCAACTCGGCACCTGGAAAACGTGTTGTCCGCACTCTAAAACTTTGCCACTTGGATATTCGCTTGGACGCTTGCAGGGAACACTGGCAGGCAGACGTGGAAACTGATGGTGGGGAGCTGGTGATATTATTGGCACAAATCAGCGCGAAGTAGCGAGTGATCGGAGGCCACACGGTGACTGGGAACGCATGGGCGCCAGTAGGCAAGAGATGAGGTGTAAAGGTGTAGGGGTGATGTGGCAAGGGAGAAGACGTGGAGGCAGAGGGGTGTGATCGGTCAAGGGGGGTACATGACAATATCAGTGGAGGTGACATGGAGTGAGAGTGGAAGACAGATGTCAGGAGATGAGAGGGGGAAGAAATGACAAGGGAAAGGGACAGGCGCGCAGAAATGTGAGTGGAGGAAAGGTGTCGGAGGGACCGGGGATGGTATGGGAAGGCGGGGGTAGATGGTAAGTGGTAAAGCACGGAGGTGGGAGAGAGGTATGAGTTACTAAGGAGGTGACACGTTAGTTGGGGGCCCGTGCCAGAAAACCACCTGCTCGAACCCCCCCCCCGCTTGTTAAAGAAAGAAGATCCGGGGGGGGTCCGATATGGAACGTGTACCGTAGATCTAAGTGCGCATTGCTTAGTCACATATCTGAGTGCGCTCTTTAGCACAACGTGCCCAAACATCAAAATGCCAAAAACTTAGGATAAAAAACCAAAAGTGGGTCGCGCGAGCGCCCCTCTTCTGCATTTTTTCACCAAGGGGTTATTTCCTAAGGGAAAAAACCCACTCCATCAAAAATATGTGCTAACATTAGGCTCCATAGGGGATAGAGACCTCCCTACGAGGCTCTAAGAACTTCAGTATTTTCATTGCCTTACCATTGGACTATGAAGTCAGCTATTAAACACAAAGAAAAATGATATTTACAATGACACGAAATCCACTCATGGCTCAAGCAAAGAACCTTTTCAAAAAATGCCCATTTACAGGGCCACCAAAAACTTCAGCATCCTCCAAATCCTGCAATCTGTAAGCATTATTCGAAGACACCTCATAAATTTTGAAGGGTCCGATCCACATGGCTTCAAATTTACCATGCTTGCCTTTGTCCTGCTTGGGTGCATCCCATTTGAGTACTAGATCTCCCAGTTGGAAATCCTCTTTTCTTACCTTCCTGTCAAAGGCCTGCTTAATCTTTTGTTGATGTTCATGTGTTTTGTCCAGTAGCTTCTCTCTATTCTATTGCACTTCTACTAGCTGTTGTATTCTTCTGATCATATCATCAGGTTCTCCTTGGTATTCTTGGAAGAATTTTGCCACAAGCATGCCAATATGAGAAGGAAAGATGGTCTCAACTCCATACACCAGATGAAAAGGAGAGACACTGAGATACATCTTCGTTGTCACTCTATCAGCCCACAAAGAAAATTTGAGCTTTGAATCCCATGCTTTCTTGTTGTCCTCTAACAATCTTTTGATGATCTTTAGAAGGCTCTTGTTAGAGGACTCTGCCAGTCCATTCCCTTGGGGGTAGTAAGGAGTAAAGTGAATCAATGTGATTCCAAATTGCTCACAGAACCGGATCAATGGTTCAACCTTGAAAGATGCAGCATTACCAGCGACAATTTTGTCCGGACAACCAAATCTTGTCATAATATCCTCAAGAAAACCAATGATTACCTTGTGGGAAGCACTCCTTGTGGGGATAGAATCTATCCATTTGGTAAAGTAATTAGTGGCAGTCAAGATCCACCTATGTTGACCACTTGAAACAGGATGAATTTTCCCAATAAAATGTAGACCCCCCTGCTGAAAGGGGCCCAATCACAACAGTCAGGTCTACAGGTTATTGTTTTTTATTTTGCGCAAACCAAATCATATATATTATTCTGCCTGATAGATATAGCTGACCACTGGCTAACTGGTATATGCTTGGCTCCTTTGAATTCAACCTGCATGTAAAAGTACAGACAGATCAACACAAGAATGAGAGTAACAAATAAATGAATAAAGTGTGAAATTCTGATTACCATGTATGTGCTTTATAAATGGCAAGGCACAGAATATATTTGGCATTTCTGAAGCAAATCCATGACTTCAGGAAGAACGCTTTGAGTTGGAGATGGTGATGGCAAGTTCAAGGAGGGAAGGTGGGAGCAAACACAGCCAAGAACAGTCACTATCAAATCACAACAAGATACAGGAGCAGAGAATTGTGGATTGGTTAAAGCAGGGTAGCATGACTCCAGTAACGGCAACTGGTCTGACCCAAGGTTGCAAAGCGGATAAAGGGTCGACAAAGCAGGCAGGCCACCAGGTGAACCAACGCCAAGTAGACCACCGGGTAAACCACCAGGCAAACCAGGCAGGCCACCAGGTGAACCAAGGCCAGGTAGACCACCCGGTAAACCACCAGGCAAACCAGGCAGGCCACCAGATGAACAAACGCCATGTAGACCACCCGGTAAACCACCAGGCAAACCAGGCAGGCCATCGGGTGAACCAACGCCAGGTAGACCACCCGGTAAACCACCAGGCAGGCCACCAGGTGAACCAACGCCATGTAGACCACCCGGTAAACCACCAGGCAAACCAGGCAGGCCCCCAGCTGATCCAACAGGCAAACCGCCAGGCAAATCAGGCAGGCCACCCGGTGAACCAACAGGCAAATTGCCAGGCAAACCAGGCAGGCCACCAGGTGAACCAACAGGCAAACCGCGAGGTAGGCCACCCGGCAAACCACCAGGAAGACCGGTTTGTGCGTGTAAACGAGTAGGAAAAACACTGACAAGCTCAGAGGCCATCACCAGAAGCAGCAGCAGCGACTTGGGCATCTTCAACTACTTATTTCCTGTTGTTTCTGGGAACAGGCACACTTATAACCACAATTATAGCAGTTGAGATTATGGCTGTGGCTATGCATTCACCCGTCTTGGTTTAAATAGAAGGCACTTGACTACAAGCTCGCGCCAATGCATGCAGCTGCAGGAACCAGATCCGCCATTTGCGATTCAGGTATATCTATTATTTTCACATTACGCTACAGCTGCTGCAGATCGTGCAGTGCTTCCTTCATTTCTTGGCTTATTATAGGATTGATTGAAAAGGTAGGTGGGATAGTGATAAAAAATAAATGTGAAATGCTGTCGGAAATTCCAAATCGAGAAAGCCCTCGATTTAATTAACGGGTTTCTTTCATTTGGACAAGATACGCCTGGGAATTCCAATTCTAGAATGATTAACGTCTTTTTTTTTATTTGTGGGTTGTAGGCTGAAAGAAAATGCCGATGCCCAAATCAAATCAAGGAGAGTTTGGGATCGTCTACGTTTAAATAATTGGATATTGCCAAATATTTTGTATGATTCAAAACTTCGAACTTAAAAAAGCAATATTTTATATAATTTAACATTTATAATTAAAGAGACAGATGCATGACTTTGCACGGATCACATGCGCCGACGCAGAATTGAAAAAAAAATAAAAATAAAAATCTTTAAAGTTTTGGTATTTTGGATTTTTTTGTGTTTAATTTTGTTAAAAATCTGTTGAGAAAGTGTTTTGGTATTTTGGAATTTTTGTGTTTAATTTTATTTAAAATCTGGTGAGAAAGTGTTGGATTTGTAGATCTGAGTAGCTAAGTTGTATAATCGGAGTGTTCATAGATTTTTTAACATGCTAAATCCATTTATGCATTCAGAAATACAATTTAAACAACAGAAAAATGCAATTTCATCAAAATTTATATGGTCAGATTCCAACTAAAAAAACCAAGCAGTTAGACTTGAAAGAAAAGAAAAGAGGGAATTTGTAATGTAAATTTTTAGGAAACCATTTAAAAAACTATTATCCAAAGAAAAATTTATAAGCAATTTTAAAGTGATAATTACTAGCACAACCACTCAAAACAGTGGCTGATTAACGCCTAAAAGCATGGACAGAAAATAAAATGCACAGCCACAATTTTTCTCTTAAAATGATAAAGATTGGTTTTGATCTAAATCTCATAAAAAAAAAAATTAATGTTTTAGGTTTTTATTTATGCATCAAAAATAACGCATAGGTATAGGCTGTAAATATGCATATTTTACATACTGATGTAGATGTGCTGCAGACATACTGATGTATTTGTGCTGCAGACATAGGTATCGGCTGTAAATATAACTTGCATACATCTGATTATAACTCGATGTGAGTTATGCGTCTGGAAAACGTCAAAGACTGATGTAGATGTGTCAAAGATATCTACAGCCGATACCTTAGTCAGCGTATTTGTAAATAGTCGTACAGCTGATACCTTTGACAGCATATTTACAGTGAGTTAGCGGGTGTAAGCCACTATTAAATCTGTGGCGAAAATGAAACGCGCAGATAGGTGAGGAAAGACAGAAAATCAAATGCATTGGCAGCTAGAAAATCAAATGTTTGGACAATTGAGTAAATCTAAATGATAATCTGAAAGGTTAATCATTTAAACGTGGCAATCATATAGTGCCGCAGCAATTTCTTAATATGATTAGGTAAATATTAAAAAGTAAACAAGTTAACGGATGCATTCAGAAATACAAGGAAGTTATGAAAAGTAAATCACATTCATTGATTTGGGAGGACGACTAAGAATATGCCGACATCTTCATTGTCAATAGGTATACGCCTTTCGGCGTAACAAATGGTAACTATGTTGTCAAATGGTGATGAAGACAATCATTATTTGTTACTATATATGAATGTAGGCTAACTCATCACCGTTATTCAAGAAAAACTACACCATCTAAAATAACTTGTTTGATAGTGATAATGTTTTATTTCTGAAAAAAAATAAACTCTTAGTCAATCATAAGTACTTTTAGGTCTTACTCCAAAACTAGAAGTAGTACTAGCCTAATTATTTGAACTTAAATAAAAAAGATAAAAATATTTCCTCCCTATATATATATTAAATGAGAGTACTAACTTAATTATTTGAAATTATCAAAACTATATATATATATTAAATGATTTTATTTTAAATTATATATAAAGTTAAACTTTTTAAAAATATCCTTTCACCCTTCTTTAAATATCTTAATTTTTTATTTGAAATGTCAACATCAAATCATTATAATCTCTCTTTTCTTTATAATCATTTTAAAATATTCACATCTAACATACATTGCTTTACACATGTTTTGAAGGAGGGAGTAAAAGGTATAGACTGATTATATATATATAT
>JASDQU010687263.1:26395-39434 GCA_032191745.1 Picea mariana
AAATATTAAAAGAAAATTAAAATGTTATATATACATTTTGAGTGGGTTTAATGGTTAAGAACATGTGTTTCCTCTTAAGAGGTCACAAGTTCAAATTCAGAGGGGCATAGGGTATCTATACCTCTAGACTTTATTAGTCAAATCGTTGGGTGGAGGGGGTCCCTTATCCCACAAACAAGGAGGTCTCATATACCAATCCACTATAGCTCATGAGACTCCCAACCATGAAACTCCCAACCAACTGCTTGTACCTAGTACTATCCAACAAAGGTGTAGTACCCCCATCCTCAAGCTTCACCCCAGAAAGAAATGGTGATGTTGTTGGTTTACAATACATCATCTGATATTGATTTTTGTAGTTTCAAAAAAGTATTCTCATGTGGCCTAAGTGTTGAGCATGTGGGAATCGTCGTGGGAACCACATTACACTCTTCGTTTGGAGAAAACCATCATTGAAATGAATCCCTGGCTTCATTTCAATGNCATGTGGGAATCGTCGTGGGAACCACATTACACTCTTCGTTTGGAGAAAACCATCATTGAAATGAAGCCAGGGATTCATGGGTTTGGTATTGGGATTTATGGGTTTGTGTTAGGGCTTCACACCCACAAGAAAGTATAATTTGATGTTGAATTGTGGAGGAGCTTCTATGTTGACCCCTAAGACTTGTATATAAAGGAGAGAGGTCATTGTGACATTTCGTATCGTGTAGAGTGTGTAGAGAGATGATGGAGCTAGCATAAGTGAGTCTGCACTTGTGCTAGGAGGCTTGGTGATTTTAACAAAGGGAAATTCTACAATGATGGAAAATCTGGCCTAGAAGAGAGGAAGTCAAGAGAGCGAATTGTACAAAGGTGTCTATACAAGTTTTATATACTTGTACGTGAATTGCATTGGGAGGAATCACGTATGTATGCGAGTTGAAGATACACAATCACGTATCTACATTGGTTGCAAGAAGGTGAATCGTGTATACGCGGGTTGCAGTGGGCATAGTCATGTATGTACGTGAGCGTAATAAAGTGAATAGTCTACAAGGTTTTATGGGTAGGAACAGGTTTGTACATGTTGACATGTCACATTAGTAGGCCATACAGGTGATCTGTAGTAGATTTGTGCGTAGAGGGAATTTCCAAGGATTTGCTAAGATTTGGTTTTTTTATTTTTTGGTTATTGGAGGACAAAGTTGTCTTCAAATTTTGGTGACATTGTATTGTCTTGGAGGGATGGTTTTTCCCTCATAATTTCTGAAATTGATAAAGTTACAGAACAAAAATTTGCATTGATGATTCATCTCTAATCTTGTTGTTTCCACTGCATATAATTTAAATCAATAATTTTCAGTGTAAAATTGTTTAGTGATAACAGATAACGTTTTACTATTAGATCACTAGGAAGTAATTTGAAAATTTGAAAATTAGTCACATAAAGTTGCATGTGAAAATTGGCATGGTTTCATAGCTTGGAATTTTAATAGAAGATATCATCTTGAGACACATAGTTGCTACAGTTGGTTGTAGAGTTCTTGTTCTTGTTCTCAGCATGTCATGGGTGATAGCTCTGAGAGGGAGTTGTAGCAATGTTGAGGAGTTATCTCTAAGACAGAGCTACAGTGATGGTTTTAGGTGAAAACAAGATAGATGGTTTATGGTTTGAGACATGGAGTAGATAGTTCATACACATAGTTGTTGACTATTATAGCTCGGTGGTGTGGTAGGTTGGGAATTTTGGTGGATTGGTGGAGATCCCGAATCACAGTAGTATGTTGTGTGGAAGGTTACAATCCTTTGGATGGACTTCCAGTGGATTTTCATGGTGAGTTGTAATGGGTATAGCTTGGGTGCTTTGGCATGGATGAGATGGCTTCATGTGTATGTCAAGTTGAAGATATAGAGTCTTCATTAGGTCGAAGAGTTGTACATTGTTGAGGTACGACGATGTATGATGCATTTGACCCAAGAGGATGAGGACACTTGCAGAGATGAGTTGTAGAGGGAGTGAGTACCCATCCACAGCTCCACAATCTTCAGAGAGAGGACACATGATCGGTTGTAGCATGTGTATAGACACTAAGAGTTCTTTCCAGGTCCCGGGAACCATTTGTGTAGGGGATCTGTTGATCTAGATTTGTGAGCATAACGAAATGAAATGCGTATCTATAACATTAAAACAGAGATACGGTGAAAAATAATAGAGATATAGTGAAACTTAACTTCTATTCAATAAAGAAATATGTTGAAACTGTAAAATGAAGAATGAAACAATCTTGCTCGAATGGCGTTAGATAATCTCTAAGAAGAGAGGTGGAAACTACGTGCATTCTCTTGAGCACATTACAATGAGGCCTCCATGCCTTTTTAGCATCAATAAGTAATAAAAAACCCTAGACATCCAAAAACCTAACCCTAGGATATGAAGTGCCAAAATTCATATGGGCCTCGATGGGGTAAGTTGGTACATCAACTTCACGGGGTCGTAACTTTTGCATACGATCTTCGTTTTAGGCACACGATACTCTGTTGGGAAGGTATATCCAAGGAATACACATTTTTCCATAACACTCTGACTCTATATACAATGTGATTGTGGCGAGCCAAAAAAAACATTATTTAGGGCCTCAAAATGACCCTAAAAGTTTAGGACCCAAAAAGCTAGAAAAAAGCTACCAAGATGAAAATTGTATGTGAGCTAATTGGAAAAGGTTTGTGGCCACCGATATCCACTTGGATCAATCCTCCCCCCTTAGGAAGCAATGCTCTCCATTGCATTTAGTTCCCCCATCAAATGAAGAAATTTCTGTTGAATTTGGCCCTGGGTGAGCCACTTGTCTTGGTGCGGGCACTACCCCGCTTTGACAACATGATAAAGTTCAAGATTTTGTCGATGATTTCCCTTGACCTGTGTGTCCACGATATGATCAGTGTATGCATGTTCCATGCAGTCAAGGTTTATATCTATCAGCGTCAACTTCTCTGCTATCTCTAAGGTTTCTAATAATGGTGGAAAGTATGGCCGAAGGAGGTCCACATTAAATACTTGGTGTAAGCCAAGGAAGGGGGGAATGTTGAGTTCAAAAGCATTGTCACCCATAGCCTTGGTGATGATGTAAGGTCCATAGTGGAGTGGACGAAGCTTTTGATGGGGTCCTGTAAGTCATTTTTTCTGCAAGTGCAAACAAACTTTATCTCCTACCTGAAAATTGTGTGGCATCTGGTGTTGATCATGGGGCCTCTTGTACTTGGAATTGAACTTTTGAAAAATATCATGAACCTGTTTTCGGATGTGTTGGATTCATTCAATGAGTCGGGTGGCTTTGTTATCTTCGGTTTGGGCATGGGACGATTATTCTTATGTGGATACAAGGGGTAGTGCAACATCCATGGGACCCAATGGTTGAAATCTTAAGCCCACCTAAAAGGGATTGTGGTCGGTTGAGCTATGTATGGCTCTTTTGTAAGTGTGTTGAACATAGGGAATACTCTCATCCCATGCATGCATATTCTTGTAATTTTACATGTGAAATATATGCATGATCATATCGTTGACGACCTTGGTTTGGCCATCCATTTGGGGGGTGAAGGCAGTGGATTTGGTGATATTGGTGTCTAGCCATGACCAGATGCTCGACTAGAATGTGTTGAGGAACCAAATGTACCGATATGAGACAATGATTTGTAGCATCCCAAAATGTACCCATATTTGTTCAAAGAATATCTTGGCAATGGCCTCCATTGCGATGCTCTTCTTCCAGGTGGCCATAATCGCCATCCTGGAAAATCGATCAATAACCACAAAAACATAGTCATTTCCTTGATTGGTTGAAGGAAGGCCTGACATGTAGTCCATCGAGATGGTTTCCCATGGCCTATAGGGAGTAGGTAGAGGGGTTTACATGCCTTTTTCTTAATGGTTGGTTTGGCAATGGCATAGACCGTGTAGGACGTGATATATTTGTTGACATCTTGTCGAAGTTTCGACCAATAGAAATGTTGTTGCATCACTTCCACTGTCTTTTCTACGTCGAAGTGTCCTTCCACCCAACTATAGTGAGCTTCCCAAATCATCTTTGCTCTCGCTTGATGGGACATAGATATGGCCTGGATGGCACAACAATGTGTCTTGAAGATGGAAACCAATGACAATTGTGTTTGTGCCCAGCATATGGTAGGTAGTGGTGAAGTCATGATCTCTCTCATAGATTTGGGGCCATCCGTAGGTGTCATGTCCACAAGAGTGTAGCATTGTGGTTAGTTTTGCAATTGAAGGTCGACTAAGGCAGCCAATGACGCGTTTGATGATCCCTGCCTTATACTTGACATTGAGATGGAATTGTTGCAAGTATGTCAACCACTTTTAATGACAATCATTCTGCAATTTTACTTGTGTCTGCATGAACTGGAGAGGCTTATGATCAATGTGGATGACTATCTCCTTCTTGAGAATGTAATTCCTCCACTGGCGACAGACTTTTACAATGGAGTACATTTCTTTGTCATAAGTGGGGTACTTACGGACAGTATATGATAGTCTCTCACTATGATAGGCCACGAGATGTCCATGCTAAGTGAGAATGGTGTCCACAACATATTATGAAGCATCTATCTCAATCTCAAAATTTTGTTGCAGGTCGGGTAATGAAAGCATTGAGGCTGAGCACAAGTGCTTCATCAAATCATCGAACACTTATGTTGTGACTGGACCCAAAAAAAAAAATCCTTGCCACCACCCCTAGTCACTTGGATGAGGGCCCATGCAATGTAGCAGAATCCCAACATGAACATGTGATAGAAATTGGCAAGGAATAAGAAGCTCCAAATCTTAGTGAGTGTGGTTGGGGTTGTCTGGTCATGAGTGACCTAGATCTTGGCAGGATCAACATGCAGCCCATGCTCATCAACAATGTAGCCTAGGTACTGGACCTTGATCATGACGAATGAGAAATTTTCCAAATTTTCATATATCTTATGTTGTCGTGGAGTGTGAATAACCTATTGAATATGTTGCAAGTGTTTTTCCCAACTCTTGTTGAAGATGAGGATGTCATCCAAATACAACACCATAAAAGAATTGGTGAAAGGTCACAAAATATCATCCATCATCCTCATGAAAGTTGTTGGAGCATTCGCCATGTCAAATGGCATGACTAGCCAGTCAAAAAGACCTTCTCTGGACTTGAAGGAAGTCTTCCATACATTGGTCTACTCTATTGGGACCTGGTGGTAGCCAAAATTCAGATCAATCTTACTGAAGTATTTGACCCCCTTGAGCTAGTCAAGGAGATCATCAATTTGGGGAATTGGGTACCAATTCCTAACTCTGATTTTATTTAGGGGCCAGTAACCAATGCAGAGTCACCAGGTCTCGTCTTTCTTCTACACAAGCATGATTGGACTTCCACAAGGCGATGATCTTGGTCAAATGTGCCCCTTTTCAAGAAGCTCTTAGATCTGGCGCTTTATTTCTTCATTTTCTGATAGAGAGTGGCGATATACTGCCCCATTGGGTAGAGGTGCGCTAGGGGTCAGATCGATTGAATGCTTAAACTAACAATGCAGAGGCACCCCAGTTGGTGAGGAGAAGATGTCTTTTTATTCTTCCATGACCTTATCCACTTGCTTCTGCTACATGGAGAGACTTGTCATGGAGGCCATGGATGTGGTTGCAACCTTCCACTCACTTTGAGTGTGAATTACGAAGAAGAAAAACTTCTCGGTCTAAGAGATGACCTTTCAAGTGGGACTACCTCCGGTATCATGTACAATTTCCTATCCAAAGTAATAATACACTATGAGGCCTAGAATCATATATAATATGATGTTTCCATAAATAAGGTTGACCCAAAAGAACATCACAAACTTCAAGAGGAGTGACATCACACAATACATCATCTTTGAAGGGCTTGATGTCGTAGGGTAGGCGGCACTATTGGATGACACAGAGATTTATCCCTTGGTGGAGTCATCCAATGGTGTACGGTTGTGGGTGTGGTGTTGTCAGTAGAGCCAACTGCTTAATGAACTTCATTGAGATGAGTTTCTTCTGGCTACCATTGTCAATGATGAAGAGCATGATAGTACCCTTCACCCACATAGGTGAATGAAAGAGGCACTCACCTTCCTTTGGTTCATAAAGTTCATTGGGCTAGATCTTGGTGGTAGCAATGGTGGCAATGGGTTCTGAGTCAATGATCTGTCTCCATTTTTCTAGTTCTAACTGAGATTCGAAAACCACGTCTGATTCAGAGGCTTTCACCTCAGCCACCAATGATTACTTTGAGAAGCATTCAACGGTGTTATTCCAAGGGATCTTATTGAACTCGCACCACTTCCCAATGTCTATCTGTATTCCCATTGTCCTTTTTTTGTGGCTTAGACTAGTTGTACTATCGTTTTCCATCCTTTCTCTATCCTTTGTTCTGCAGGTTGGGGCTACCTTTTCCCTGTTTCTATTGTGATGGGTTCACAAACCCAAACTATTTCATCTTTTGGTTAAGCTTCTTCTTTATTTTGACAGCATATTGATAGGCCACACCCAAGGATGAGATGTCTAGAAACTCTATTTATACATGGATGTATATATGTAGACCACTGGGATACTTGAGCACCAAATGTCACTCAGAGTCTTTGATACCCAACTTGGTGCACAAGGTATGGAAGACATCGGTGAACCCTAACATTGTTTCATCCCTTTTTTGTCGCAGTGTGGTCCATCTTCTATATAAGTCATCATAACGTCCAATAGGTTATTATTGTTCCTTAATAGAATCCCTAAAAAAAACACCAAGTGGGTGCGACTACAAATAATGTAGATTCCTATGTCTCATTTTTCTCATAGAAATTCTCCCACCAATATTTGACATGGGGGACGGCCTTAAGGAGAGAAAATGTAATATTTTCCTTATAACAAAGTTATGGAAATAAAATAACCCTTTTAGAAGGTTTAACCATTTTTCTACAACATCTACATCTATTTGACCTTCAAATATAGGAATATCAAAATTGATCTATACCTTGAAGGGGGCGACACCTCTACTTGAGGAAGATGCATTGCCTGTTGGCAGTCATTGAAGGATTTGAGAAAAAATATCCATCATATCATCTCTCTTTTCTTCCCCCATGGGTGGTCATTAGGTTCAGTGAGGTCGATCTTGCAAAGGCTCAACTAGTTCAATTCCCAACTACTTATACCCTAATCTTGTTGGGGACATACATAGAGAAACAAATGAAGAGAAAACCACTCTAATACCATTCATCCATATTTGTGAGAAAAATGAAATGAAATGAATATATATAACATTAAAATAGAGATACAATGATCAATAAGAGATATACATTGAAACTTAACTTCTTTTCGTTAAAGAAATCTATTGAAATTGTAAAATGCAGAATGAAACAATCTTGCTTGAATGGCAGTAGTTGATCTTTGAGAAGAGATGTGGAAGCTACACGCATTCACCTGAGAAAATTACAATGAGGCCTCCAAGCCTTTTTAGCATCAATAAGTAATCATAAAACCCTAGACATCCAAAAACCTAACCCTAGGAGATGAAGTACCAAAATTCATGTGGGCCTCGATGGGGTAAGTTGGTACATCAACTTCCTGAGGTCGTAACTTTTGCATACAATATCCATTTTAGGTACACAATATCCCGTTAGAAAGGTTTATTTGAGGACTAAAAATTTTTCCATCACACTTTGACTCGTCTTCAATGTGACTATGGAAAGCCTAAAAAATGTTATTTAGGGCCTCAAAATGACCCCAGAAGTTTAGCACCTGAAAATCTTGAAACAAAATACCAAGATGAAAAGTATATGTGAGCTATTTATAAGAGGTGGGTGGCCACCGATATCCACCTAGATCATCTATGAATGAGAGGTGTTTCCAAGGTTTGACAGACTATGGACTAATTATATCTAGGAGGAGACTTGGTTAGAGTCCAAGGATGACTTGGATGATGGACTTGGGAAAAAGTTCATTAGATGGTCATGACTTAGGTAAGAAAGATGCTCTCCTTGGAGGATTGCATGGTTCTTATATAGTGGGAGACACTGGCACATGATAGGGGCATAGATTTGATCAAGAGCTTCAAAGAGTTTGACTCGAGTATGTATGAGGATCTTGGTCTGGGGACCAAGCATGTAGTACTGGGATGTGGTACAATGTCATTTTGGATGGAGTCAAGGGATGTGTTATTAGTGGAAAATATTTTATGGGTTCCATGAGTGTGTTCTCAGCCTCAACGATGAGTATGGATATGCAGTTTTGTTCTAGGATGGACAGGTGTTATTAGATGCCTAGAGGATTTAGCCCAAGAACAACAGTGGTCTTGGAGTTAGAGAGGGAAAAGTATATAGGTTAAGGGACCATCCTATGCATGTTGTTACCAATAAGAGGAGATATACAGATGAGGAGGAACAGGTAGCTCCACCAGTGGTGAGGAATGTGTCCCCACCAATAACACATGTATAGAGGGAGCAGGTAGCTCCACCAGTGATGAGGTAGGTGGCCCCACCAACAACGTAAGTTTAGAGGGAACATGTAGCTCCACCAATGGTTAAGTAGGTATCTCCACCAGTGGTACAAGCTTAGAAGGATCCATAGTTAAGAGGGATTCAGTCATTGGGATCCATTGGGGAGGATAATCCACCCAGGACTATGCAGAGGACAATGGATAGGGAGAAGGTATCCATAGACGTTATGTGGACTCAAAGGGAGTTTGAATTTAGAGGGAGTTAGGAGACTTAGAGGGAGTATGACTTCAGAGGGAATCAGGAGGCTCAGAGGGAGTCCAAATTTAGAGGAGGCTAGTAATTTCAAAGGGATTAGATGGCTCTAAATATTGTATAGAATCAGAGGGATTTAGGTTTAAAAGGGAGCATGCAGACTCAAAGGGAGCCTAATATCAAAGAGAGTCAGTTGGCTCAGAGGGAGAGTCATCCATTCAAAGGGAGTTCCCCCTCATGTTTAGGTGGGATAAAGGCATATTTTCAGGACTAATAGGTAGGTTTCATGGGTTGAGGATGCCAGGCATAAGGTTTAGAGTCAGGAGGCTTCTAGGAATTGTGTTCCCTCCATGGAGGATCTATTTCTTTAAGCAGGTTTTTCTATCGTGATAAAGGAGGTAGATACTCAAGAAGACAGAAGAGTAGGATTTGCTTCATTCACAAAGGGAGAATCCAGTCAGGTGGATTGGATTGCAGTTGTGGTAGAGGATATAGAGTCACTTCCACTATGGGAGACAGCGCTACTTCCAGGTGATTGTGGAGTGTGGTGAGAATACCTACCTCACTAAGAGGGAGTGTTGATTTTTGTAGCTTCAAGCGGGTATTCTCATGTCGCCTAAGTGTTGGGAATGTGGGAATCATCATGGGAACCACATCACACTCTTTGTTTAGAGAAAAATTCCATTGGAATGAATTTGGGGATTTATGGGTTTGGTAGTGGGCTTTGTGGGTTTGTGTTGGGAATTCACACCCACGAGAAAGTATAGTTTGATGTTCACTTGTGGAGGGGATTCTATCTTAATCCATAGGACTTGTACATAAAGGAGAGAGGTCATTGTGACATTTCATATTATGTAGAGTGTGTGGAGACATGATGGAGCTAGCATAAGTGAGTCTACACTTGTGCTAGGAGGATTTTTTATTTCAATGAAGGGAAATTTTGCAATGGTGGAAAATCTGAACTAGAAGAGAGCAAGTCAAGAGAGAGAATTGTAAGGAGGTGTCTATACAAGTTTTATGTACTTATACACAAATTGGAGTGGGAGGAATCATGTATATATGTGGATTGTAGAGAGCACAGTCACATATGTATGCTAGTTGCAAGAAGGTGAATCTTGTATACAGGGGTTCCATTGGGCACATTCACGTATGTATGCGGGTTGCATTAAGGTGCATCACATACAAGGTTTTATGGGTAGGAGAAGATCCATACACGATGACAAGTGACGTTAGAAGGTCGTGTAGGTGATCTACAATAGAGTTTTAGGTAGGGGGAATTTCCAAGGATTTGTTGAGATTTGGTTTTCTGATTTTCTAGTTATTGGAGGAAAATTTTGTCCTCAAATTTTGGTGACATTGTATTGGCTCAGAGGGTTGGTTTTTCCCTTGGAATTTCTAAAATTGATAAAGTTATAGAATAGAAATTTGTATTGATGATTCATCTCTGATATTGTTGTTTCCACTGCATATAATTTCAGTCAATAATTTTAAGTGTAAAATTGTTCAATGATTATAGCTATGGTTTTACTATTAGATCACTAAGAAGCAATTTTCATATATGAAAATTAGCCACATAGAGTTGCATGTGAAAATTGACATCTGAAACCTGATAAGAAGATCCTAGGCATACTTGGACTGTGTCATCTTGATCCCTGAATCAGATTAATTGATCTCAAGTATAAGAAAATAGTGCAACAATCCTATATCTATCATCAAAAGATTACCATGCAATGAATACTTTCTTGAATCAATGGATGATGTTGAGCTACCTATAATAAGTTAATCATTGACATAAAGAACTATCAATAAAAAGGAATCCACATGTCTCATCATATACACATTCGGATATGAATGGCATCGGGAGAATCCATGTGACAACAAGAAATAGTTCATCTTTACATACCATGCTCAGGGTGCTCGCTTTAGGCCATAAAAAAACTTCCTTAACTTACAAATAAGTGGAGAATCCTAGACATATTCCTATGGATAATCCATATAGATCCCTCCTCAAGGTCTCCATAAACGAAGTCACTCTTCACATCCATGTGGTGAACCTCCAAATGTATGACTGTTGCAATGGATAGAACTAGTCTAATGGAGTCCATCTTTGCAACTGGTGAAAAGGTCTTTGTGTAGTCAATCACATGAACATGTGAGAATCCATTAGCTACAAGATGATATTTTTACTTTTTAACAATCCCATATACTACCATTTTGTTTGGTATATCCATCTACACCGAAAAAGCTTCCTATTAGGAGGAAGTGGAACCAACTCCCAAGTTTGATTATGGATGAGGGAATCATATTCCTCATCCATAGAATCATCCCAATAGGGTTTTCCTACAACCTTTGAATAATGTTTCATATCTAATGTGGATACCATGTATCAATAAATATGAATCGAAGGATTGGTAGCAAATATTTCTTGTGGAGCACCCTAAAACTAAAATCTAGTCCTTCGTGTATCTATTGTATCACCCACTAAATATCCCTTTTCTCGTAGATTATGTTATCCAAAATTGTTCTCAGCATCGGATATCCAATGACCTACTCATATAAGTCAATTGTTTCCCCATCATCATCTAAAATATTATTTAAATTAGAAAATTCTACATTGACCAGAACTAGTGGATCTGTAATGGGTTCCTCCTAAAGTGCATGCATAGGGCCTTCTTCAAATTTAACACGTCTCTCAATGAAGAGTTTTTTTGTAATAAGTTTATCATGTCATAAAAGGATAACTTCATTACCATGGGTTATAAGTAAAGTAGTAGAGGAATTGGGAATGAAATGGGAAAAATTATATAATCCGGATTCATGATTTGTTATCCTAATAACAACTCGTGACCCATCAAAAATATATGAAATCGTTATTGAATCCAAAGTGAAAACCACTTGCTCTATAGAAACTTAACATGAGATCTGTGATATGGATAGAAAAATTGTATACAACGAGGGTACAATATGCAACACATTTTGAAATACCCACCATCTAGATCAATCCTACCTTTTTCCCACATATTGGAACACGTGTGTCATCTCCCATTAGAATGGAGGACAAGTACAAGGCTCAAAAGAAGTGAAGGAATATCAAGATGTTTTCAAGTGATTAGAGGCACCTGAATCAATAATATATGTGGTTTTTTATGAATAAATAACAACCAAATAATGACCTTCTATTCGTTTACCTCGATCATCAAGAAGCCTTTTAGCATACTTTTTCCTAGCATTTTATGGCATTGCTATATTGTTTTGCTAAAGAGTTTGTACTGTTTGATCTATGATATTCCTCATGCATGAATTATGAGGGTGAAAACCTATATTATGGTAGCTATACTTTTATTTTCCCTTGTTCTCCCCCCCTTGGGGTTGGATTTTGTAACAACCAATTATTTCTAAACATCATTTACTTTCATTAGCAATTCATTTCATAACTGAGAGAATAACTCCATAGCATAATATTGATTTTCATAATGGCAACTTCAGTAACGTAGATTTATCAATGAATAATGATTCATGGCAGAATGAAACAAGTACATAGTTTAGTAGATTACCTGGTTCTGATGCTAATTTATGTTGCCTGCTGCCTTGTTGTTACCTTCCTGCTACCTGAAACACAGACCAACCCTACCACAAACAAAGAATAATTTGCCCAAAACCTACTATCCTCCCTGCCAACTAGGAAAACTACCTAGCTCCAGGATATCTATGGATATCCTGGCCCCCGTGCCCAAAACCTCCAGCAACTTGGTGCCTCAACTAATCAAAATCCACAACCAGAAACTCTCTGCTCACAGCAAATCCCACAGTCCTCAGAATCCATCCCCCTCATCCTTCGTTTGAATGCCCCTCACATCCACCTCCTTTCCTCCCTTATTCTCCTTCACCGACTCATGCAGTTACTTCCTCAACCACCCCCCTGCCTGTCCCTTCTCCTCCGTTTAATGTTTTATCTTCTCGGGATTCATAGCCATCCCCTTGTTGCATACGCAACCTTTTTTTTTATCATATATCATTGATCTCTTAGATTTATTTCTCAGGTCATTAAATGTGATCCGTAGTTAAATATTTAATTAATTAATATCAATTATATCCTTTAATTAATTAATAACCCATTTTATTAAGATCATTAAGTCATCGTTGTTTAATTAATAACTTGTTACCACAATTAATCCCCTAATTAGTTTTACTTTATAATCTTTAAACATTTATCCAACTAGGGTCGTTACATACACCCACCCTTCAAGAAACTTCGTCCCGAAGTTAAGGTATCTGATGGTACAAAGGAAAAGAGCATGGTTCACACATTCACAAC
>JASDQU010687264.1:0-14158 GCA_032191745.1 Picea mariana
TACAGGTTTGGTACATGGTATGGTACATGTACATATCTCGTGATGGTATGTTGGTGATATTGGTGCATGCTTGGTAGAGGCATGTGTTGTTGATGTTGAGCATATGGCTTGAGATATGCTCTTGGTGACCTTGGCACCAGTTTCATGCAGATGAGAGTGTATCTAGTTTCGTGGATGAGACAATGACAGGTTGGACAGGTTGATGTGACAGTGACAATGACAGTGACAATGATAGTGACAGTGGCAGTGATAGTGGTAGAGTCCATGACAGTTGGTCTACATTTATATTTCAGGGTGACATGATGGGGCAAGGAAAGGGGGTTGTAGCCTCCTTCTAGTTGGAGTTGGACAATTAGGGAGTTGGATCTTCCTTCAGGTTGGAGCGATAAAATCCAGGGAGTTGTAGCTTCCTTCAAGTTGGAGCCTAAGAATAGGGGGTTGGAGCCTCCTTCTAGTTGTAGCTGGAGAATTTGGAAGTTGGTGCTTCCTATGAATTAATTCTTGATATATATAAGAAAGCATTATGTGGGTAGCTCCCATTTGGGTTTCCATGTAAAAACTGGTGCACTGTGTTCTTGATGTGATGTTGATGTGATGCTACTTATGTTTAAATTCTTATGAAATATATATATATATATATATAGATGATACATTGATGATAAATTGTTGAACACTATTGATAAAAGTTAAAGAATACATATTGTGGTTAGAAGTGGTATAATTGTTCTTTACTGATTCAACCCCTCTCAGTAATCCAACAAAAATAATGAACAATAGATGTATGAAGGCATTAAGTCATGTAAGGATCACTCTATCTAGAATATTGCAAGTTACAGGTTATGATGGTTTCCAAGATTTGCTTGTGTTATGAGCTCAAAATTGATATATGATCATCATATATATAAAATATTTGGTTGCATAGTTATTATATTTTTTTGGGTCTTATAACTCAAATAACCATTAGAAATGACACCTTGCATGGAATTATATAGTTCAAGACTCATATATGAATCTCATTGGTTTCATATGATGTTAACGTTCTTGGGTTATGATTCAAATGCTACAATACCTCGCATTGAATACATTTGATACACAAAATAACCATGATGTATATAGTATGTGACTTATTGATTTTTGATTGTGAGTTGCATGATTTATACACTTGCAAAGTTTGGAACATGCCGCATGTGGTTTATAATTTATGGAATCGTTTATTTGGATTAATGAGTAGCATGATCGAGGTTTATTTAATGTTATATTATGAAAGGATCACATGTTACGAGGGTTTGGGTTCATTGAGTTGACGTATTTTGAATTGTTTGGATGGGTTGGCTATGTTGTTGAGTTGGCCATGCATTGAAGGCAACGGGATGTGGGTAATTAATGCACAATCACATGCTCTATCACCCTCCATTCACCTTGCACTTCGGCCATTTGTTCTATTGGAAGTTGAAAGAAAGAGATTTTAGTTCTGTTCGTGTAAACACTCACACCTGCCAATTTTGGTAATGAACTCAAGCTTCCTCCTAGTTTAAAAGGAGCCATTTTGCAAAGGTATGACTCTGTAGTCTATTCTACATCTTTTACTGTAAGTTTGTCTAAAAAATGGTTAATTTTGGGTTTGGTTTGACATTGTTGTTTGCATAAATGTTTTATCCTTCCCTTCTTGACCATTTCTTGAAAGAAAAAATGAAGAAAATGGCCATTTACATAATTTTAGAGACAATCTTACGTGTCTCCTCCATGATTGCACTTTCCATAACATTTTGTGAAAGGAATAAATTTTCGAATACTTCTGTCTACATGCGCTTGAAGTTTAAGATTGAATTTTCCTTGTCTTTTTAATTGCTTTATTTCTCCAAGATTTATTTATCTCCTTCACTCGAGTTTAGTCTTGGTTTTATATGTCAACTGGCTTGTATTCAAACCTTGTCCCAAAAGACATTCTCATGTTGTATATGGAACAAACCCTGATGGTTTTTTTGAACTAAATGGCACCTATGATTTCAACTTCAGTCTATAAAGTAATTTATCCTTTCTCCGATGAAAATACAACCCATAATTGAGCCATTCAATGTTTTCATGTTCTTGGGTCTCGACTATTTTATCATTCAACTATTAAGGGTTTGAAGTTTTCATTAAGTGTTATGACTGTCTTAAGGACCAAATTTAATGGTCAATTTATAAGAATGAAGTTCGCATATAATTAGTTGTTGTTTTTCTTGTGGAAACAAGTTGGTTGGATTTTCTCCTGGAATTATTGATATGAAAGAAGTAATGGGTTTCAAACCCTAATTTTGGAATAAAACTTCACATGCTTGAAAAATTTGATCACAAAGATCATATATACTTTCGTTTGAACCCAACATTTGGCCTATCTTTGGATTAAAGGTTTTTGATGATAAACCATTCTTTTCGATGAAAATCGAGAGACAATAAAAAATGATGGACACCTATATCCAAATCGAGCCCAAATTTTAAAATATATTTACAGTCATGGGAACTGTCCAGAGAGTGGCTCTTCTCATTTCATCTTTCGTGTTTCGACCCTCTATAGTTTATGGAATTTCTTGTTTTTTTCAATTGTTGATTGGCAAATTTTGATTGGTCAACAATATTAACACAATTTCCAGAATTGAAGTTTTTAAAAAAAAGGGTTTTTGGTTGTCATAATTTTAACGTGTTGAATTTTGGGTATAAATATATGGTTTAGTTTGTCTGCATCCCAAAACAATAATGAAATGGATTTGTAAAAGAAGTATGTTCATTTTTGGAAGGCAAGAATATGAATGAGTTATACATCTTGGTTTCAAAGGATATATTTTTCACATGAAAGAGAAATGTTAAAAGACATAAGGATGTTATATAGACTCATTATCCTCATTATTTTCATGTTACATCACATTTATTCTATAGATTTTAACATTGTACAATTATTTACTGCAAACATATTTTCAATAAAAGAACATAAAATATACAATGGAAAATACACACATTACACAAATATTTTTCCCTGGAAACCCAAACCGGGAAAACCAACATATTCTATATTCATCATCTCATACATTGTTTGCAACCCAATATACATATAGGATCCCGTAGCATCCAAAACCCTAATTCAATAACCCATATTAGTCAACAACCCTAATTCCTTAACCGGAAATAGAAAACCATCAGTGAAAACCATGTGTTGAAAAAACCTCCCAAAAATAGACAGAAAAAGCCACCAATTTTTTTTCGAGGGCTCCCACCCCCTGCAACCCCTCGGTAAAGGGGGGGCTTTGCCCCCCTCTTACCCCCCTACATGTCTGGCGCAATGTAGACACTAGTTCTAACCATGCAAAAAATATAACACATACCCAACATCTTCCAAAGTCCCATACATTAAAAATTTCCCGTTCCATCCTTATTGTGTCTATATAATTAAGATAACGTGTAAAAAGTACAGTGTGGATGCATAATCAATTTTTTTGGAAGAAAGACCCTATTATGGAAATTTTGAGTGATATAAATTGGATTCATTTATGGAATGGTTGTTTTGGTTCTATTTAAGTAAAAAAATTACAAAGAAAGTTTTGGTTGGTGGTTGGTGAAATTGAAGTTCATTGAAAATAATTCATATACTTATTATATAGATCTAATTTCCCTCATCAATCTCACTTTACATAAATTATTTCCTAAAGTCCTTATAATTGTTTTCCTTTCTCCATTTTAGTTATGTCTATATAATAAAAATATTTGCATAAGAAAAGATGCATTTTGATGTGGTCAACATGGTAAAAGAACAGGGCAATAAGATAAGAAAATATTTGATGATTTGTAGACACTTATATATATATTGAAAATTAAATATGGGAAAACTTATTTTAAGGGTATGATCAACATATATAGATGACAAACTTGTGTGCTATAGGTTGGATGTGGTTAATGGATGATATATTTTTGTCCCTATTTCACTTGATTCATTTTCACTTCCAATTTGTGTTATATGGTTGTGTCATGTGAGAGCTAGTTTAATCATTTAGACAAATTTTATTAGATGTCTTACTTTAATGTTGTTTTATACTTGTTCTAATTATATTATCATGGTTTTAGATGAGTTTCTTTACCAGGGGTAGCAACAGAGGAGACAATGGAGGAAATAAAGGAAGAAGAGGTTGAGGGCTTAATACCTATGTAGGAACACAATGAAATATATAAATACACATAAACACAGAGATGCAATGGAAATAAGACTTCATTTCATTAATAACAAATGACTGAAATATGCTTACAGACAGAATGGAAATAAACTAACTAGGGCGCTGGTAGCTTATCTCTGAGAAGAGATGTGGCTGCTACTCGCATCCGTCAGAAGATGATTACAATGAGGCTCTATAGGCCTTTTTACAATAGACGAGAATGCCAAAAGTCATAGACATCAAAAAACCTAACCCTAGGAGATGAAGCGCCAAAAGTCATATGGGCCCCGTTTGGGTAAGTTAGTACATCAACTTCCCGGGGTTGTAACTTTTGCATACGATCTCCGTTTTAGGTGTGTGATAGCTTGTTGGAAAGGTATCGTCGAGGAGATTCATTTTGGGGGCTCAATTATGCCTTCGGTTATATTTGAGAACCTCGATCTCAAAAAACCTTCATTTAGGCCCTCAAAATGGCCCCGGAAGTTAAAACCTGCTAAAAATAGTAAATTGCCAAAATTGCCAGAAAACTGTTTTGAGCCAGTTGGAAAAGGTGAGTGGCCACCGATATCCACCTGGATCACGCAACCAGGGGGGCATAAAAAATAAGGTTTTCTATTAATTTTGATGTTGACTGTTGAATTTCAGTTGCTGATCCAAACAGAGCACTTGAACCTTGGTGGTTAGCAAGCCTTTCCACAACCCCAAGTAGTCCCTAATGTTATCTTACAACCTCACCCTAGTATTGTAAATATCCTAGACTCTCATGCACATCGTCATGTTGATGGATGAGGTAACTTATCTGCTAATCTTTATTTAGGTGAAAATTAATGGCCTATGCCTCTCCCTCCTCCACTAATTCATACTTTTATTACTAGTGCATCGATTCCTTTACATCAAGTTTAGCTAGTGTAACCTATTCACACAACTTCTACACATGAATCCATGCCTCCTCATCCTCCTCCAAAGGATCATAAAACCATACCACATTTATTCAAGATTGACAAAGGTAGGAAAAATGTTACTTCAACTTCTATGGCCAAATCATCTTCCTCTCATCATTCAAAAATCAAATCAGTGGGAAGAGAAATTTACATGAAGAGCATCCTGAGATTTCTCAGGTGGAAGAGAAGAAGTCCCAATATGAGGAATTTATTAAACAAAGAGATGTTTTTTTATAGAAGAAGTTTCATGAATTGTTTTAATTGTGTTTAGACAGATTTTGATTATGACACCTTTTTGAAGATAGATGGCAGAACCATGCTATTTATTTTTGAAACTTTTAAAATATCATGTTTTGGATACATCTTTTGGTATGTTATATGATGTTGATATATTTTATATTTGATTGAATATATGATGGAGAAAAAAGGAAAATCTATTTATGATTTTTGAAATAAAGTGTGCATATAGAGGGGGACCCCACCTATTTAGTTATTATGTATTAATTATCCTTATCAATAAAATTGTTGTTATATTTATTAAATAAAGTTATTTAACTTTAGTAAACTAAAAGTAGTTCAACTACTTGAGGAAATATCTTTTAGAGAATAAACGAAAGAACAAAAGGACAAAGAAGCCATGAGGAATTGGAGAGAAACACTTATGATCAGGTTTTCTCTTGTTTCATATTGAGATTTTTGAATTACATCTTCTCATTTTTCTAAGTTTCTTAAAAATGCTTAATCCTCTTATTGATAGCGAGATATTTCTAAAGGTGGAAAATAAGAAAGGACTAGGAAGCATTGGTATTTGACATGCTTCGTAAGTTCATTCAATTCTCTTGATATTTTGTGTAGTTTTATTATAATTTCTAAATTTTGTTTTAGGTCTGATTAAGATTATTTTGCAGAGTCAAGACTTGGTGGGCTTGTGACCTGGTTGATCCAATGTATACAGTCTTGGTCATTTTATTTTAGACACCAGTTTCATATGTATGATGTTCAATTCCATCTTAGAATTTTAATTCTAATCTTGTTCCTCACCCTCACAGGGGTTTGAAAAGAGGAATTATTGTTGTAACTCAAAAAAACTTTTATTAATAAAAATCTAGTTTTTCTCAATTGAGACTTGTGTATATATGATTTTTGGATTTTTATATTATTTAATTCATTGATTCTATTTCTTTTAATCATTTACATATAAATTTTTACAATTTCTTTAAGATGAAACACACAATTTTAAAGTAACATCAGGTCCAAGAACATATTTCTCGAGGGCTGATTGATATTTTTGCAAGGCTATAAAACCAGGGTAACATTCCTTCTTATCTTACTTTAGGCTAGTAATATTCGAAAATGCTTGAGTGATGACTTTCAATTCCTCGCATCAACAATTTGTATGAATGGTTGGTCATGCCATTTGGTTTATGTAATGCACCAATTGTATTTATGAGACTGATGAATGATTTATTGCGTCCATATTTAGATTCATTTGTTATATTGTATTTGGATGATATATTTGTTTATATCTCTACCCAGGAGGAACACATGTCACATCTGATGTAGGTGTTAGAGACTTTAAAAAAATCACCAGTCTTTGGCTAACCTCAAGAAATGTGAGTTTTCTCAACATTCATTGGTGTATTTGGGGTATATGATTGGTGGAGGGGAGCTTAAGATATATCCTGCAAAGATGGATTCCATCATAAAATGTTCAGTTCCTACTAATGTCACTTAAGTTAAAATATTTTTTGTGGCATCACAATACCTAGATAAGTTCATAACATCTTTTTTCAATAGTAGTTGCACCACTCCACACAATACCAGTGAGTGGTTAGATTTTCCAGTGGGGAAAGAATTAGCATAAATATTTTGATGAGCTACAAAAAAATACCAGTCAAGCACTAGTTCTCACATTTCCTAACTTGCAGAAGCCCTTCAAAGTGGAGACAAATGCAATTGGGTATGCTATGGGAGAAATTTTGATGCAAGGAGATAATCTAGTATGTTATCATTATAAGATGTTTCATGGGAGCGTTTTGAGCTACCCTACATATGATAAGGAAATCTATGCCCTGGTTCAAGCTCTTAATAAGTGGAAGCACTATCTGATGGGAAAGGAAACCAATATCCACACATATAAAAACCCATTACACTATTTGTAGGCCCAGAGTAAGATTTAGCAAACTAGACATTGAAAGTGGACGAGGTTTTTGTAGAAATTTCATCTAGATATCAAGTATAAGAAGGGCCACACTAATAGGTTGGAATACATTCTTTCAATTCCACCCACATAAAATATTATATCTTTGTGAAATCTTATGCACATTCCTTTTACCTATGATGCATACAAAGAGGCGTACCCAAAAGATGAGGACTTCAATGGGGTGTTTCAACAACTACAAGGCCAAATTCATGTAGAAGAAGGTGAAAATAAAGTTTGATATCATCTCCATAGTGGGTCAATATACAAGGTAGACAAGATCTGTGTTCCTAAAGGTGAAATACTGCATCTTATTAGAAAGGCTTACACCTCCAAATTTTCAGGGAATTTTGGTGTTGGGAAGACTATTGTTAACTTACGAAGGTATGTGTATTGACCCAAAGTTCAAGAAGATGTACCATGGTATATTATAGGATGTATACTTTGTTTTACCAACACGACAAGTAATAAGAAACAAGGCCTATACCATCCCTTGCATGTTCCCACTCAATCTTGGGAAAACATTTACATGGATTTTGTGGGTGGTTTACCCACAATTTGGAAGGGATGTGACTATATTTTTGTGGTATTTGATAGGTTCAACAAGATGTAAGTTATTGTCCCTTATAAAAAGACCATCAAAGGAAAATACACAACAAACATTTTCTTTGAACATGTGTGGTTGCGCTTTGGGATACCAAGGATCATCATCTTAGATAGGGATACCATATTTCTCAATGATGTTTGGACTACAGTTTGGGAGAAGATGGACACAAAGTTGAAGAGATATACAATGTTTCATCCAAAGACAAATGGTCAGAAAGAAGTAGTTAACGGGACGTTGGAACAAATTGTGAGGGGTTACATTCAGAAGCATCAAAAGACCTAGGGTGAAAATATAATCTATATTCATCTCTCTTATAATAGAGCATTTCATGCTTCTACTAGTAAGTCCCCTTTTGAATTTTTTTTTTGGGTATTTTACACCTTCAAAATTGGATGTTGTTTATGGAAAAAAAGTATGGGTGAGGGAAGACACCATGAGAGAATGATCCAGGTGGATATTGGTGGCCACCCACCTGTTCCAAATTCCAATTGGTCCATATTGATAGTTTTCAGTTCAGTACGTTTCTCTGTAATGGGGACATTTATTTGTAATTGTGGGTTATAAAATTATGAGGATGTCTTGAAGCCCTACACAACATCTAGGTGGATATTGGTGGCCTCCCACCTATCACAACTGACTTATTTTGGAAGTTTTCATGTCAGTACATCTTTTTGTACTTCCAGGCCGTTTTGGGGATCTAAATAGTGTTTCTTGGATTTCCATAGTTAAACTATAGAATGAGTTATAGTTTGATGAAATAATGCACATTTCTTATAAATACCTTTCCAATGGGGTATTAAACGCCTAAAACGGAGATTGTATGCAAAAGTTATGACCCTGAGAAGTTAATGTACTAACTTACCCCAACGGGGCCCACATGAATTTTGACGCTTCATCTCCTAGGGTTAGGTTTTTGGATGTCTAGGGTTTTGGAATTCACGTTTATCATAAAAAGGCCTTTAGAGCCTCATTGTAATCATGTTCTGGCGAATGAGCGTAGTCGTCACATCTCTTCTCAGAGATAAAGCTGCCAGCATTCTAGTGAGTCTTGCGCTCTGTATTTTTACAATCTTTGTACATTTATTTCATTAATATAAATCATGTATTGTTGTATTTCTCTGTTTCTGACAATTTTTATGTGTATTTCATTGCAATATCTCTTCTTTCATTTCGTTCTGAAAATAATCTAGATCAGAGAAGCATTAAAATAAGATAAGTTTGTCAAAAATATTAGGTATATCCATTGGCAAGTATAGGAGACACTAAAGAAGTCATCGGAAAGGTACAAGGCATGTAATGATCAGTACAAAATAGAGAAGTCATTTAAAATGGGAGATAGATTTTGGTTACAACTAAACAAGGAAATACTACAGGGTATTAGTAAGAATATCAAGGCTATATGATACGATCCTTTTGAATTATTGGAGAATTTAGAAGATAAGTCCTAAAGACTCAGTATACCCCCATGCATGCACATTTATTCGGTAGTGAAAGTGGATATTTTGAAACTTTAAGATCCTTCCATGTTGGATCAGGAGGAGGAGAAGGTCATACCTACCATAGAGGTATTAACACCATATGCTTAGGAAGAGTTGGTAGAAGACACAAATTTTCAGAATAATTCTAGAACTACAATATAGGGGTAGCTTGACCTTTGGAAAATTGGGTTCAAAGGACCACTTCCATGCAAAGAAAAATGGTACTCCAGAGAGAAGGTAGAAGGAAAGTTTCCTCACCTCATTCAATAAAGATTTTGGGGACCAAAATATCTCTAAATGGGAAGGTATTATTCGGATTGGATCATCATATGAATTTTCATCTATCTTGGTACTTTCTAGGTGGAAAATTTTGGAGGAATCAACTTGCTGAGCCATTTTAGTGGCGGGTCCCAATTTGAAAAATTGGGTCCAAAAACCTGTTTGAAAATTTCCCGATCCATTTTGAAGCATCAAATGACATTTTTTCTTGGTTCCAAACCTACTTTAGAGGAATATTCCATATTCTACATACCAATACCTTTCCAACGGTGCAAGAATCGCCTCAATCAGAGTTCATACATGAAAGTTATGCCTCTCGCAAGTTGACCTACCATGTTTACCACCATGGTATGAGTGGATGCCACGTCAGCCCCCATTACTCAAAATGTGTGGGGCTAGCCATGTGTTGAATTTAGAGAATATTGTAGAAGGTTTAAACCTTATCACTAATTGATGGTTGAGGAAGTCAAAACCCTAACCATATACGACTATTGGGATATGTTAAATATCATGCTACGAGGAGGAGAAAGGGTTCCATTTATTTGTATTATACTTGTTCCATAGTTGAGAAGAGCATCCAAGGAGTGGTATTTTGAGAGAATTTATTGTTGATATGAAACTAATTTTATTATCATTCACTGAGCCACCAGACACTGTGGAAATGATTCCCCCTTCTCTCTCTTCTATAAGCTTCCTATTCGATTAAGTCGATGGGCTTCAGACACTAGGCCACCGGGCATTGGGGAGATACCCCCCTTCTCCCCATTGAAATTCAACTCCAATTCAAGCCACCGGGCCACTGGGCACCGAGTCACCAAGAAATGATTTCCCCCCTCTACCAACGAAACTTCATTTAGACTCTAGTTCGGTCCACCAAGCCAAGACATAACCTTCTATCCATATTTCCCCAAATGACTCTAGTATGGTCCGGTCAACCGGACCAATGGCCACCAAGCCATCAAAAAGCTTCTATCCAATTCTCCACCATACGCTTCTGGTCCAGCCCGAGCCATTGGGCCACTGGTACACTAGGCCATCCTGCATCAACTCCTATCTGACCTATGCCAATCAAATCTGGTTTGATCTACACCACTGACCCACTAACCATCGACCAAAACACCCTGAATCTCTACATTCCAAAGTGGCTTCTGGTCCACTCCATTGGTCACCTCAACCAAAAGTTTACATTGCACGTGGGCTTCACATGGTTCTGTAGTTCTTTGTTCTTCACACACAAATAAAAAAAGGTTCAATGTTAATTATAAATAGGTAACATGAATCCCTTTCCTGTCCATGTGGGATAAATAAGTCAAATCACATATCAACGGTTGTTAATCCACACTGAGGCTCAATCAACAATTGTCGAGAAATGTCTTCAAGGAGGCATAACTCTCAATTCTTATGCCCAAATCGAGCAAATGGGAGCTCGATGGAAATCTAGGGCCATGAGGAATCACTTGATCATGGTTTCCATGATGGTCATGATAACATTAAACAACAAAAACTCCACCCCCCTCCCAACGTTGTACAGTAGAAAAATAATTTTCACCTAAAAGAAAAATATGATCCAAACAACTTATGTAGTCATGTAGTAGTCCCTTGCATGCCTAGTGCTACAACCTTCTACTCTGATACAATTTTTTGATGCCCCCAGCCTAACCGAGGGATATTACTTGCGAAAAATACACATAAAAATAAAACTTTCTTGCTGGCCCATTTCATGTAGCTTCCTAGCTACAATCTATTCACATTTTAAACCAGATTATGATATCCAAAAATTAAATGCATCTACATAATTATCAATGATATTGAATGCATCTAATAAAATCATTCATAGTAGCAAATAAACCACTCACATACACAAAGTTAATCACAACAATTAAAGTCATGAAATAACTCAAAAATACATATACACTTATATTTTAAAACACTTGTGCAACCAATTACTTGGGAAGGAATTTCAACCCAACCATAGACTTGTTGTTCCAGATCTCAATAGAAATTCATCCCCTATTTGGGGCTAGGAATGCACAAGATAATGGTGCCGCTCACAATCCACTCATAGCTCAATATCACACAACCCACCGATATTCTCCTACATCTATCCAAAATTTCTTCCAACGCTCTTCCTCTTGACCTGCATAACCCAAGGAATGTACCCCTTCACTAATCTTATTCCATCGGGTGTCCCATTCGTTTACCAGGGTCTCTCTACCTCAGGTAACTAGGAATCTCTCTACCGAGAAATCAAGAGAACTGACTTCCAGGAAAACTACTAGAAACTAACAACAAACACTTGTTGTTACAGTGCAACTAACTCATGAGTTCACTCTTCAGGCATGAGAACCCGACTCTTCAATTTCTAGCTCCAAAATGCTCCAAAAATGCTCCAACATGCTTCTGAATTCACCCCCGCCTTCTTTCTCTAGCTCTGGTGCTCTTTTTCCTTGCTCGCTGCTTGTTTTTCATGCAAAAATTGAATGTGAAAATCTGCCTAATCCCCCCATACAAATTTCCTCTATTTTCCCAAGTCAATTCACTGCTCACTCTGCCTAATAATGATTGTGCTTCAACCCCATGCTTCCAATAACTATGGGATGTGACTCTCACACATGATAATGAATTCAAAAAACTAGGTTTGGATTAAAACCCATAAACTATTTCCCTCTTGCGTCCCTCTTAGACATTCCCTAGGAATTCCCCCTCTCTTGTGGTTAAACCAACCCCCATCTCTGTCCATATTCCTAGCAGTTGCCATCCAATTGCTTTTATTAAAATCAAAAAATACATTTTGCATATTACATCATTTCGCCATAGCCACATTCATATCTACATTATATATTAATTAAATTGGGGGTTATAGTGGGGATGTTATAGAAAATGGAAAAAAAATAGACAATTGGAGAAATTTCACCCCTAAAATACCCTGGCACAACAATGAATAAATAATATCATTTCTTAATGGAAAATGATACTTGGGATCACATACCTCTTCCAAAAGGAAGAAAACTTGTCAGATTTAAATGGTTGTATAGAGATAAGTGTGTGTCAGATGGAAAAACATAAGGCTCAATTATTTTCTAAAGGATTTTCTCAAGTAGAAGGAAATAACTATATTGAAACCTTTTTCCTTATAGCCAAAACGAGTTATATCCACCTTGTTCTATCCCTTACTACTTCATATAAATGGGATGTCCATAAAATAAATGTTAAATCCACCTTATTGAATGGGGATTTGGAACGGTTAAATCCACGAACGGTTTTAGATATACATTATTATCATTACTTCGACGTTGATTAGAGTAGTTGGAGTATTACTAGCATAACCACATGATTGTGGCTGATGAAAGTAGAAAAGCTTATTTCATTTACAAATAATTAGGGTTTATTTTAAAATTAAGGTTTATAAATGAAATATGTATATTTGAATTAATCAGCGATATAATTGTATATTAATTTGTATGCTTTAATTGTGCATAATTAAATTTACTATGTGATCAATTTATGATTTTTAATAATCCAAATGTGGTAATCTTAAAGGTTAATCATTTAAATTTGGGAATCATATGGTGATACAATAATTTCTTAATATGATTAGGTAAATATTAAAAAGAAAACAGGTTAACAAAAGCATTCAAACATACAAGGAAGTTATGAAGAGTAAATCACATTTATTGATTTGGGAGGACGACTAAGAATATGCCAACATCTTGAATTGTTGGCCATCAGATTAGAATTTAAGATTAAAAGGTGATTAATTGTGCCCATTGTCAATAGGTGTACGCCTTTGGGCGTAATAATAACATCAGGGTGATTTCACAATAATATTTACATCACGATTTATTTGTCGAATTATATTTGGTCTGAACAACACCAATTCTTAATATGGTTATATTTTTGAGTATCTCCTCTCGATTAATACATCATAAAGATATTGAATTCGAGTCACCTAGCAAACAAAACCTACATCTTGACCAAATATGCTAGCAAGTATTGAAAACTCATATCCACCACATTATATGTATCTTTAATAATCCATTTGAAAAGTTAAATTATTTATTTTTCTAAACTATTGTAAATGAGAAAGATTAGAGTTAGGATTTTATAGGGAAGACTTTTTATTGTTTAGATACAGAGAAGAGGTTTACCCGTGCAAGTATGGGTGATGTTTTTCAAATACAGTCTATTTTCAGTTTCATAGTCTTAGTGATCTGTTTTATCCTTTTACTTTCTTCTATATAGGTATCACAAGATTAAAAGAATAAAAAATGAATTTAAAGAAGATCTTTTGTTTTATCTTTAAAAAACGAATTAAAAGAAAAAATAACAACGATGACATCACAACATTATCATGCTTTTTGTGGGTTTCACACTTAAAAAAATATGGCAATGGGCACCACCGTAAAGTTGCAATGTAAAAGCTATGGGAAATATGAAAAGTATTCAAGGTATGGTTCACATAATACAATTGT
>JASDQU010687264.1:14208-29221 GCA_032191745.1 Picea mariana
TATATATATATATATATATATATTGAAAATTAAATATGGGAAAACTTATTTTAAGGGTATGATCAACATATATAGATAACAAACTTGTGTGCTATAGGTTGGATGTGGTTAATGGATGATATATTTTTGTCCTTATTTCACTTGATTCATTTTCACTTCCAATTTGTGTTGTATGGTTGTGTCATGTGAGAGCTAGTTTAATCATTTAGACAAATTTTATTAGATGTCTTACTTTACTGTTGTTTTATACTTGTTCTAATTATATTATCATGGTTTTATATGAGTTTCTTTACCAGGGGTAGCAGCAGAGGAGGCAATGGAGGAAATAGAGGAAGAAGAGGTTGAGGGCTTAATACCTTTTCACAACTAGGGGGGCATAAAAAATAAGGTTTTATATTCATTTTGATGTTGACTGATGAGTTTCAGCTGCTAATCCAAACATAGCACTTGAACCTTGGTGTCCAGCAAGACTTTCCACCACCCCAAGTAGCCCCTAATGTTATCTTACAACCTCACCCTGGTATTGTAAATATCCCACTCTCATACACATCGTCATGTTGATGGATGAGGTAACTTATCTACTAATCCTTATTCAGGTGAAAATCAATGGCCTATGCCTCTCCCTCCTCCAATAATTCATACTTTTATTACTAGTGCATCCATTCCTTTACATCGAGTTCAGCTAGTGTTACCTATTCACACAACTGCTACACATGATTCCATGCCTCCTCCTCTTCCTCCAAAGGATCATAAAACCATACCACATTTCTCCAAGATTGACAAAGGTAGGAAAAATGATACTTCAACTTCTATGGCCAAACCATCTTCCTCTCATCATTCAAAAATCAAATCAGTGGGAAGAGAAATTTACATGAAGAGCATCCTGAGATTGCTCAGGTGGAAGAGAAGAAGTCCCAATATGAGGACTTTATTAAATAAAGAGATTATTTTTAAAGAAGAAGTTTCATGAATTGTTTTAATTGTATTTAGACAGATTTTGATTATGATACCTTTTTGAGGATAGATGGCAGAACCATGCTATTTATTTTTGAAACTTTTAAAATATCGTGTTATTTTGTGGGAGACACAAGTGTTTTATGCCATGATGTTTGAGATACATCTTTAGATATGCTATATGATGTTGATATATTTTATATTTGATTGAATATATGATGGAGAAACAAGGAAAATCTATTTATGAGTTTTGAAATAAAGTGTGCATATAGAGGGGGACCCCACCTATTTAGTTATTATGTATTAATTATCCTTATCAATAAAATTATTGTCATATTTATTAAATAAAGTTATTTAACTTTAGTAAACTAAAAGTAGTTCAACTACTTGAGGAAATATCTTTTAGAGAATAAATGGAAGAACAAAAGGACAAAGAAGCCATGAAGAATTGGAGAGAAACACTTATGATAAGGTTTTCTCTTGTTTCATATTGAGATTTTTGAATTACATCTTCTCATTTTTCTAAGTTTCTTAAAAATGCTTAATCCTCTTATTGATAGTGGGATATTTCTAAAGGTGGAAAATAAGAAAGGACTAGGAAGCATTGGTATTTGACATGCTTCGTAAGTTCATTCAATTCTCTTGATATTTTGTGTAGTTTTATTATAATTTCTGAATTTTGTTTTAGGTCTGATTAAGATTATTTTGTGGAGTCAAGACTTGGTGGGCTTGTGACCTGGTTGATCCAATGTATATAGTCTTGGTCATTTTATTTTAGACACCAGTTTCATATGTATGATTTTCAATTCCATCTTAGACTTTTAATTCTAATCTTGTTCCTCACCCTCACTGGGATTTGAAAAGAGGAATTATTGTTGTAACTCAAAAAAACTTTTATTAATAAAAATCTAGTTTTTCTCAATTGAGACTTGTGTATATATGATTTTTGGATTTTTATATTATTTAATTCATTGATTCTATTTCTTTTAATCATTTACATATAAATTTTTACATTTTCTTTAAGATGAAACACACAATTTTAAAATAGCATCAGGTCCAAGAATATATTTCTTGAGGGCTGATTGATATTTTTGCAAGGCTATAAAACTAGGGTAACATTCCTTCTTATCTTACTTTAGGCTAGTAATATTCGAAAATGCTTGAGTGATGACTTTCAATTCCTCGCATCAATAATTTGTATGAATGGTTGGCCATGCCATTTGGTTTATGTAATGCACCAACTGTATTTATGAGACTGATGAATGATTTGTTGCGTCTATATTTAGATTCATTTGTTATATTGTATTTGGATGATATATTTGTTTATATCTCTACCCAGGAGGAGAGAATGTCACATCTGATGCAGGTGTTAGAGACTCTAAAAAAATCACCAGTCACTGGCTAACCTCAAGAAATGTGAGTTTTGTCAACATTCATTGGTGTATTTGGGGTATATGATTGGTGGAGGGGAGCTCAAGATATATCCTGCAAAGATGGATTCCATCATAAAATTTCAGTTCCTACTAATGTCACTTAAGTTAAAATATTTTTTGTGGCATCACAATACCTAGATAAGTTCATAACATCTTTTTTCAATAGTAGTTGCACCACTCCACACCATACCAGTGAGTGGTTAGATTTTCCAGTGGGGAAAGAATCAACATAAATGTTTCGATGAGCTACAAAAAAAAATCAGTCGAGCACTAGTTCTCACATTTCCTAACTTGCAAAAACCCTTCAAAGTGGAGACAAATGCAATTGGGTATGCTATGGGAGAAATTTTTATGCAAGGAGATAATCTAGTATGCTATCATTATAAGATGTTTCATGGGAGAGTTTTGAACTACCCTATATATGATAAGGAAATCTATGCTCTGGTTCAAGCTCTTAAGAAGTGGAAGCACTATCTGATGGGAAAGGAAACCAATATTCACACATATCAAAAACCAATACACTATTTGTAGGCCCAGAGTAAGATTTAGCAAACCAAACATTGAAAGTGGATGAGGTTTTTGTAGAAATTTCATCTAGATATCAAGTATAAGAAGGGCCGCCCTAATAGGTTGGAATACATTCTTTCAATTCCACCCACATAAAATATTATAGCTTTGTGAAATCTTATGCACATTCCTTTTACCTATGATGCATACAAAGAGGTGTACCCAAAAGATGAGGACTTCAATGGGGTGTTTCAACAACTACAGGGCCAAATTCATGTAGAAGAAGGTGAAAATAAAGTTTTGTAACAACCCTAGTTAAATAGATGCATTGGGATTATTAAGTAAAATTAATTAGATAATTAATTGTCCTAATATGGTTTTAGTTAAACAATGACTAGTATTAATAATATTAATTAATCATTTATTTATTAATTAATTACTTATTTATTAATCAATTGACTCATTAAAGGTTGTGTAATGAATTAAAGGGGCTTAATAATTTTAATTTATTTAATTAAATACTTTACGTATGCAGGGGGAAAATGAAGCATTACATTAAGGATAAGATAATAAAGAAGGGGATAAGGTAATAAAGGAGGAGATAAGGAAATTAATGAGGGGGAGGAGAGTTGGTGAAGGGGGGATATGACGGAAGAGTCGGTGAAGGGAGGAGGAGGATTTTGGGAGGAGGCAAGCATTTTGGAGGAACATTGTATTTTTTGTGGCATGTATTTCTGTGGCATATTGTCTGGTTGGAGGAGTTCGATTTTTGGGGGTTTTTGGTGAACCATTGCAGGGGGCACTGGGTTGTTGGGGGTTTTGGGCACAGGGGCCAGGATTCCTTTGGGTATCCTGGAGCTAGGGAGCCGAACATGCTACTCCTAGCTAGCTGGGTGGTTAGTCAGTTTGGGCAGAGTTTGGTCAGTGCATCAGGCTGGGCAAGGCAGCAGGGAAAGGACAACCATATCAGTGGGAATTAGCATCAGAAGCAGGTATTTTATTTATGAAATTGCTGAGTTATTTTCATGCTGTAGATAAATTTTAAATTCTGCTGAATATTATATGCTTATATGAAGCTAAATGAATGATTTATGCACTGAAAGAAATTCTATGTTTGAAATTGAAATTCTATGTTATAAATTTTATGTGTAGTTGTATGGATTTTATTAGGCTTGTTAATTTCTGGTCCCTACAAGTTTGATATCATCTCCATAATGGGTCAATCTACAAGGTAGACAAGATCTATGTTCCTAAAGGTGAAATATTGCATCTTATTAGAGAGGCTTACACCTCCAAATTTTCATGGAATTTTGGTGTTGGGAAGACTATTGTTAACTTACAAAGGTATGTGTATTGACCCAAAATTCAAGATGTACCATGGTATATTATAGGATGTATACTTTGTTTTACCAACAAGACAAGTAATAAGAAACAAGGCCTATACCATCCCTTGCATGTACCCACTCAACCTTGGGAAAACATTTAGATGGATTTTGTGGATGGTTTACCCACAATTTGGAAGGGATGTGACTATATTTTTGTGGTATTTGATAGGTTCAACAAGATGTGCATTATTATCCCTCATAAAAAGACCATCAAAGGAAAATACACAACAAACATGTTCTTTGAACATGTCTGGGTGCACTTTGGGATACCAAGGATCATCATCTTAGATAGGGATACCATATTTCTCAATGATGTTTCGACTACAGTTTGGGAGAAGATGGACACAAATTTGAAGAGATCTACAATGTTTCATCCAAAGACAAATGGTCATAAAGAAGTAATTAACAGGATGTTGGCACAAATTTTGAGGGGTTACATTCAGAAGGATCAGAAGACCTAGGGTGAAAATATAATCTATATTCATCTCTCTTACAATAGAGCATTTCACGCTTCTACTAGTAAGTCCCCTTTTGAATTTTTTTTTGAGTATTTTCTACCTTCAAAATTGGATGTTGTTTATGTAAAAAAAGTATGGGTTAGGGAAGACACCATGGGAGAATGATCCAGGTGGATATTGGTGGCCACCCACCTGTTCCAAATTCCAATTGGCCCATATTGATAGTTTTCAGTTCAGTACGTTTCTCTGCAATGGGGACATTTATTTGTAATTGTGGGTTCTGAACTTACGAGGATGTACTGAAGCCCTACACAACATCTAGGTGGATATTGGTGGCCTCCCACCTATTACAACTGACTTATTTTGGAAGTTTTCATGTTAGTCCATCTTTTTGTACTTCCAGGGCCGTTTTGGGGCTCTAAACAATGTTTTCTTGGATTTCCATAGTCAAACTGTAGAATGAGTTATAGTTTGATGACATAATGCGTATTTCTCGTAAATACCTTTCCAATGGGCTATTAAACGCCTAAAACGGAGATTGTATGCAAAAGTTACGACCTCGAGAAGTTAATGTACTAACTTACCCCAACGGGGCCCACATGAATTTTGATGCTTCATATCATAGTCTTAGGTTTTCAGATGTCTAGGGTTTTGGAATTCACGTTTATCATAAAAAGGCCTTTAGAGCCTCATTGTAATCATCTTCTGGCGAATGAGCGTAGTCGTCACATCTCTTCTCAGAGATAAAGCTGCCACCATTCTAGTGAGTCTTGCACTCTGTATTTTTACAATCTCTGTACATTTATTTCATTAATATAAATCATGTATTGTTGTATTTATCTGTTTCTGGCAATTTTTATGTGTATTTCATTGTAATATCTCTTCTTTCATTTCGTTCAGGAAATAATCTAGATCAGAGAAGCATTAAAATAAGATAAGTTTGTAAAAAATATTAGGTATATCCATTGGCAAGTATAGGAGACACTAAAGAAGTCATCAGAAAGGTATAAGACATGCAATGATCAGTACAAAATAGAGAAGTCATTTAAAATGGGAGACAGAGATTGGTTACAACTGAATAAGGAAATACTACAGGGTATTAGTAAGAAGATCAAGGCTATATGATATGATCCTTTTGAATTATTGGAGAATTTAGAAGATAACTCCTAAAGACTCAGTATGCCCCCATACATGCACATTTATTTGGTAGTGAAAGTGGATATTTTGAAACTTTAAGATCCTTCCATGTTGGATTAGGAGGAGGAGAAGGTCATACCTACCATAGAGGTATTAGCACCATATGCTTAGGAAGAGTTGGTAGAAGACACAATTTTTTAGAATAATTCTAGAACTACAATATAGGGGTAGCTTGACCTTTGGAAAATTGGGTTCAAAGGACCACTTCCATGCAAAGAAAAATGGTACTCCAGAGAGAAGGTAGAAGGAAAGTTTCCTCACCTCATTCAATAAATATTTTGGGGATCAAAATCTCTCTAAATGGGCAGGTATTATCCGGATTGGATCATCATATAAATTTTCATCTATCTTGGTACTTTCTAGGTGGAAAATTTTGGAGGAATCAACTTGCTGAGCCATTTTAGTGGCGGGTCCCAATTTGAAAAATTGGGTCCAAAAACCTGTTTGAAAATTTCCCGAGCCATTTTGAAGCATCAACTCGCATTTTTTTCTTGTTTCCAAACCTACTTTAGAGGAATATTCCATATTCTACACACCAATACCTTTCCAACGGTGCAAGAATCACCTCAATCAGAGTTCATACATGAAATTTATGCCTCTTGCAAGTTGACCTACCGTGTTTACCACCATGGTATGAGTGGATGCCATGTTAGCCCCCATTACTCAAAATGTGTGGGGCTAGCCACGTGTTGAATTTTGAGAATATTGTAGAAGGTTTAAACCTTATCACTAATTGATGGTTGAGGAAGTCAAAACCCTAACCATATACGACAATTGGGCTATGTTAAATATCATGCTACCAGGAGGAGAAAGGGTTCAATTTATTTGTATTATACTTGTTCCATAGTTGAGAAGAGCATCCAAGGAGTGGTATTTTGAGAGAATTTATTGTTGATATGGAACTAATTTTATTCTCATTCACTGAGCCACTAGACACCATGGAAATGATTCCCCTTTCTCTCGCTTCTATAAGCTTCCTATTCGGTTAAGTCGATGGGCTTCAGACACTAGGCCACCGGGCATTGGGGAGATACCCCCCTTCTCCCCATTGAAATTCAACTCCAATTCAAGCCACCGGTCCACTGGGCACCGAGTCACCAAGAAAGGATTTCCCCCCTCCACCAACGAAACTTCATTTAGACTCTAGTTCGGTCCACCAGGCCAAGACACTCAACCTTCTATCCATATTTCCCCAAATGACTCTAGTATGGTCCGGTCAACCGAACCAATGGCCACCAAGCCATCACAAAGCTTCTATCCAATTATCCACCATATGCTTCTGGTCCAGCCTGAGCCATTGGGCCACTGGCTCACTAGGGAATCCTGCATAAACTCCTATCTGACCTATGCCAATCAAATCTGGTCTGATCTACACCACTGAATGACTAGCCATAGACCAAAACACCCTGAATCTCTACATTCCAAAGTGGCTTCTGGTCCACTCCATTAGTCACCTCAACCAAAAGTTTACATTACGAGTGGGCTTCACATGGTTCTGTAGTTCTTTGTGCTTCACACACAAATAAAAAAAGGTTCAGTGTTAATTATAAATAGGTAACATGAATCCCTTTCCCGTGCATGTGGGATAAATAGCTCAAATCACATATCAACGATTGTTAATCCACACTGAGGCTCAATTGATAATTGCCGAGAATTGTCTTCAAGGAGGCATAACTCTCGATTCTTATGCCCAAATCGAGCAAATGGTAGCTCGATGGAAATCCAGGGCCATGAGGAATCACTTGATTACGGTTTCCATGATGGTCATGATAATGTTAAACAACAAAAACTCCACCCCCCTCCCAACGTTGTACAATAGAAAAATAATTTTCACCCAAAAGAAAAATATGATCCAAACAACTTATGCAGTCATGTAGTAGTCCCTTGCATGCCTAGTGCTACAACCTTCTACTCTGATACAATTTTGTGATGCCCCCAGTCTAACTGAGGGATATTACTTGCGAAAAATACACATAAAAGTAAAACTCTTACTGGCCCGTTTCATGTAGCTTACCAGCGACAGTCTATTCACATTTTTAACCAGATTATGATATCCAAAAATTAAATGCATCTACAGAATTATCAATGATATTGAATTCATCTAATAAAATCATTCATAGTAGCAAATAAACCACTCACATACACAAAGTTAATCACAACAATTAAAGTCATGAAATAACTCAAAAATACATAAACACTTATATTTTAAAACACTTGTGCAACCAATTACTTGGGAAGGAATTTCAACCCAACCATAGACCTGTTGTTCCAGATCTCAATAGAAAGCCATCCCCTATTTGGGGCTAGGAATGCACAAGATAATGGTGCCTCTCACAATCCACTCACAGCTCAGTATCACACAACTCACCGATATTCTCCTACATCTATCCAAAATTTCTTCCAACGCTCTTCCTCTTGACCTGCACAACCCAAGGAATGTACCCCTTCACTGATCTTATTCCATCATGCGTCCCATTTATTTACCAGGGTCTCTCTACCTCAGGTAACTAGGAATCTCTCTACCGAGAAATTAAGAGAACTGACTTCTAGGAAAACTACTAGAAACTAACAACAAACACTTGTTGTTACAGTACAACTAACTCATGAGTTCACTCTTCAGGCATGAGAACCCAACTCTTCAATTTCTAGCTCCAAAATGCTCCAACATGCTTTTGAATTCACCCCCGCCTTCTTTCTCTAGCTTTGGTGCTCTTTTTCCCTACTCGTTGCTTATATTTCATGCAAAAATTGAATGTGAAAATCTGCCTAATCCCCCCATACGAATTTCCTCTATTTTCCCATGACAATTCACTGCTCACTCTGCCTAATAATGATTGTGCTTCAACCCCATGCTTCCAATAACTATGGGATGTGACTTTCACACCCACCCTCTTGCATGAGTTTAATGATTATGCTCTCACACACTCAAACATAAATATAAGTTATCCCCAAATGATAATGAATTCAGAAAACTAGGTTTGGATTAAAACTCATAAATTATTTCCCTCTTGCGTCCCTCTTAGACATTCCCTAGGAATTCCCCCTCTCTTGTGGTTTAACCAGCCCACATCTCTGTCCATATTCCTAGCAGTTGGCATCACATTGCTTTTATTAAAATCAGAAAATACATTTTGCATATTACATTGCTTCGCCATAGCCACATTCATATCTACATTATATATTAATTAAATTGGGGGTTATAGTGTGGATGTTATAGAAAATGGAAAAAAATAGCAAATTGGAGAAATTTCACCCCTAAAAAATACCCTGGCACAACAATGAATAAATAATATCATTCCTTAATGGAAAATGATACTTGGGATCACATACCTCTTCCAAAAGGAAGAAAACTTGTCAGATTTAAATGGTTGTATAGAGATAAGTGTGTGTCAGATGGAAAAACATAAGGCTTGATTATTTTCTAAAGGATTTTCTCAAGTAGAAGGAAATAATTATAATGAAACCTTTTTCCTTATAGCCAAAATGAGTTATATCCACCTTGTTCTATCCCTTACTACTTCATATAAATGGGAGGTCCATAAAATAGATGTTAAATCCACCTTATTGAATGGGGATTTGGAAGAAGAAATTTATATGAAACAAACTCCTAACTATATTCATAATTACTTCAACCTTATTTGTCACCTTAAAAAATCTCTATGTGGCCTTAAGTAAGCTCCTCCAACCTGCCATGTTAAAATGGATAACTTTTTTTTGGACAACATATTTTCTAGATGCCATTTTGACCCCAATCTCTATACCAAGAAATTAGGTGACCATCTTATAATACTTTTTCATATGTTGATGACCTTATACACACTAGTAGTGACCCCAAAATTTTAACATGTGTGAAATCTAAGCTAAAAATGAATTTTGAAATGACAAACGTAGGGCATTTACATTGTTTTTTTTGCCTCCAAATCTTGTAAATGAAGGATGGAATTTTCCTTTCCCAATCTAAGTATGCATGTGATATTCTTCACTACTTTCACATGGATGATTGTAAACCATCCCCATCTCCCTTCTAGTCTGGAGTCAAACTTTCTACTACTTGTACTACACCGAAAGTTGATTCCACTGTTAAGTTGGTAGCCTTTTTTATTTGAGTTATACATGTCATGATATTTCTGTTTTTGTTGGTCTTGTTACCTAATACATGAAAACACACCATGAGAGACATTGGAAAGTAGTAAAAATGATACATTGATATATCTAGGGCATAATTTTGGGACACATTATAGTTCAAGGGGTACTCCTATATTAGTTAGTTTTAATAATTTCGATTGGGTTGGTGACCTTTATGATCAAAATTGTACTGTAGGTTATGTTATGTTTTCAATCTTAGTTCTAGACTTATCACTTGGGCTTGTAAGAAGCAATGCGTCCTTACTTTTTCTTTAGCAAAAGTAGAGTATCAAGAACATTTAGTGCAAGTCGAGAAGCCTTTAGGATTAAAAAAATCCTTTTAGAGTTTGGATTCCAATAGCAACATCCAACCACACTCTAGTTCTATAATTGGAGTACAATTTAGCTCACCAAAGATCCATTTCAATATCATCATGACAAAGACATTTAGTTACATGTGCATTTCATTAGAAATATTCTTCAAGATCATATTCTCAAAGTGCTTTATTACCCTACAAATGATCAAATTGTAGACATTTTCACAAAATCTATTATAGAAACAAAGTTTTCCAAACTTCAATTTATGTTAGGAGTTTAAAAAGTTATCACTTAAAAAAATATTCTTCCCTGAATTATGAGAAAAATATTAAAACTACCAACTTTTAATCCTCTTAATTAATATTACTAATACATTAATAATAATATAATAAGACTTAATACACTAATAACACATTAATTCATTATTAAAAATACATTAACTAAAATTATAATACCAAATTCAATATGAAAAAGTAAGGAGAGAAAAAGCTTTAGCAGCTAGATACCAAATTCAATATGAAAAAGTAAGGAGAGAAAAAGCTTTAGCCGCTAGAGTTTTGCCCTAGCCACACATCTACATGCGTGGAGCCGTTACTGTGTTCTTGAGTAGCATCCATTCTTGTAACTGTTTCCAGTAGATTGTGTGACAGAATAAAAACAATGCATTGAATCAAATAGCTGTTTTAACAAAATTGCTTTAAATAATATATCAATGCAAATTTATTTTAATTTTAAATCAATCTATTATATATCAATATATATATATATATATATATATATATATATATATATANTTTTTTTTTTTTTTTTTTCATTTTTAAAATTAAAAAAATTTCTTAAAAAAATTCATTACCTCTCTCCTCCCACACATGATAGTTCCAAAAATTAAAATGAATTTACACTCGTTAAAAACTCACACCGAACCACCCATAATCTCATAGCTCGGTTGTTCGTTATATATTTCATTTGAAATTAAAATATCTTATATAATGGACAAGCCCACAACCCAATAAAGACAAATAACTTTCCACTCTTAAAAAAAAATGAGTCAACGTGGATTTAGATATATATTATCAATGTTACTTCTATGATAATTAGAGTTGTTGGAGCAATATAATAACACCATAGTGGGTTGTTGTCCAAGTCAGCATATCACTAAATTATCCACCATAGCCGAACGGTTTTAGATATACATTGTTATCATTACTTCGATGTTGATTAGAGTAGTTAGAGTATTAATAGCATAATCATATGATTAACCACATGATTGTGGTTGATTGTGACAATCATATGGTGATACAATAATTTCTTAATATGATTAGGTAAATGTTAAAAAGTAAACAGGTTAACAAAAGCATTCAAAAATACAAGGAAGTTATGAAGAGCAAATCACATTCATTGATTTGGGAGGACGACTAAGAATATACCAGCATCTTGAATTGTTAGCCATCAGATTAGAATTTAAGATTAAAAAGTGATTAATTGTGCCCATTGTCAATAAGTGTACGCTTTTGAGCGTAATAATAACGTCAGGGTGGTTTTACAATAATATTTACATCACGATTTATTTGTCGAATTATATTTGACTTGAACAACACCAATTCTTAATATGGTTATATTTTTGGGTATCTCCTCTCGATTAATACATCATAAAGATATTGAATTCGAGTCACCTAGCAAACAAAACCTACATCTTGACCAAATATGCTAGCAAGTATTGAGAACTCATATCCACCATATTATATGTATCTTTAATAATCCACCATATTATATGTATCTTTAATAATCCATTTGAAAAGTTAAATTATTTATTTTTCTAAACTATTGTAAATGAGCAAGATTAGAGTTAGGGTTTTATAGGGAAGACTTTTTATTGTTTAGATACAGAGAAGAGGTTTACCCGTGCAAGTATGGGTGATGTTTTTCAAATACAGTCTATTTTCAGTTTCATAGTCTTAGTGATCTGTTTTATCCTTTTTCTTTCTTATGTATAGGTATCACAAGATTAAAAGAATAAAAAATGAATTTAAAGATCTTTTTGTTTTTTAGAAAACGAATTAAAAGAAAAAATAACAACGATGCCATCACAACATTATCATGCTTTTTGTGGGTTTCACACTTAAAAAAATATGGCAATGGGCACCACCGTAAAGTTGCAATGTAAAAGCTATGGGAAATCTAAAAAGTATTCAAGGTATGGTTCACATAATACAATTGTATGGGAAACAACACGAGTGATATTTGAGTGGTTGGGAAAGTTATAGGTTCTTGGTAAAGAAATACCGCACGATAATGGAGGACATTTACAATATCAAAACATATGTGATGAAGGAGAAAAAATGGTTAAATTTGGGAAATTGTCCCCCCAAAAAAGAAAGCGTTGGTGTTGGAAAAGAGAAAGGAGTAAGGGCCGTGGTTATTAGAGGATTCCAACTTAGCGATGACTATTATACTTAGAGGAATTTGGTCAATCTTGATATGTTCTTTTTCTATTCAACCTGGAGATCGATATATTAAATAGATCGGTGAGACATATTAAATAGAGCGATTATATATTAAACAAATTGAAGTGCCATATATAGAGATGAAAGCAACATATCAAAGCACATATATATCTTGAACAAGAAAACCAAAGCATATATTAGGAAATTTAATAGAGAGAAAGGAAGCTTAACAACATTTGCTAACCTCTTACCTTGATGGGGTGACAACCATCGGGGCTAGAGCCTCCAGCTACCAACGTGTTGACATCTAGACAACTGCTAGTGCACACCCAAGGTGAAGGACAACAGTGACAAAGGCATGATGCAACATCAATTCATGGAGTTACGACCCAATTTGCGTGAGATGGGAATTATGAGAAAGTTAAGGATGAGGACACTAGAAGAGTACCGTGCTAGTACAAATCTAGTGATGATGAGAAGTGGAGCGGTATGGTCTCGAGGACATGGAACAAGGTTGGTTATTCATGGAAAAATGAGGTGGAGAGGTAATGAGTTAGGGGTGACGTTGAAGCCTTGGGTTAAATTTAAGGGGTCGAGCAAACAAAAAATGGAGGACTAGGAGTTTGGGTTGCATGTCCATGCTCAGGAAGAAGGTGAGGAAATATATGTGTTGTGGCAGTTGAGCGGAATTTGAGGGAGTCTGGTTGAGGGGGGCTCCACCACCTTGGATCGCTCTAACATTCCCAGTCAAGCTTGGAATTTTTAGTGGAAGCGGATAGGGGGTCGAACATGTTTCACCCCACGCAATAGCAATAGAATTTGGTTTTTGGTTCTATGGGCGTGTGAGGTTGAGCCCTACTCAGTATATTGTGAGGTGATCCTTGTTCGACTCTATAGCACGATGAAGGGACATGATTTGAAAGGTGGTTAGGGACAAGTCAAGAGGATGCGAGGGGTGATGGATTCACCTTTGTCGTCCAGCCTTGTGGCTCGAACGAGAGCGACATGAGATGCTTGGGAGGTGGGATCTCGTTTCCATAGCCTTTGCATGGAGTTTGAGAAGTGAAAAGTGTTTACAAATGAAGAGGTTGTGCATAGGAAGCGTAGGGAAACCTTGAAGGAAGAAATTGTGGAAGAAGTGAAGAATTGGCTTCCTGACCCAGTCCTCTCATGCACTTGGGATACCAAGTATTTCAGGATTGTTGAAACTTACTAGATCATTAAGGCGATGGTGAGACATGCATTGGAGAAGCAACGAGCAAAGAATAGGACCACCCTACATGTTATTCGTGTCTTAGAGGGAAAGCTTGAGCTCATATGTAAATCTTAGTTTGGGGTTCGGTTCAGAGTTCATCTCGATGGAGAACTAAGAGCATCAGTGAGATGTCAGAGAGATAGCTAGAAGGAACGTCCAGCTCTGAGGGGACTAAAGAGGGGACGATTATCGTGGAGAATGACCACCCAATTCCAGGATTGGTGCAGAAGGAAGCTAAGGACAAGGAGCCTCTCAACCATGAAGCAAGTTGACAGGTTTGAGATCCATTTTTTTTTTTTAATTTCTTTGATTTTTCCAATTGAATAGTCATGGTGGAGGCTTTAGTTAAATCTCTAGTTTTGAATTATGTAATTTTTATGTCTAAAGAAAGTCCAGACACTCCTAATTATAGTAGTGAAATAGTAGTGATGTCAATGATAGAAATTGATAATCTAAATACTTGATCAGGGGTCTCATTTCCGACATGGCATACCCCTAGTAAAAGGCTTGTATTTTTTGTGACTGTACATAAATATAAATCCTTAGTACTTTATTTAAAAAAAAAGACATTTTCTAACCTCTTTTCCAAGTGTCTTGCTCACTTGATGGATGGCGCGCCTTTAAGACTATTAGCACTTCAGTGTCCTCCTTAATGGCTTATTCCTCTCTGCAATATCTCTCTTGCTTCATAACATGTTTGTTATCCTCCCCACTCGGGTTTAATTCCCACAAAGTGGACATGTTGGCTCATTGTGATAAGACTAGAAGGGTAGACGCCCCCTGGGGTAGAGGTTCCACCTCGGTAAGCTTCGAGATGTCTCGACCCTTGCTAAGTCATAAGTTTCCTGCTAGGCATTGGCTTGTGGGCTGTTGGCACTAGCCTAGGGGTTATAGTGGTAGCCAGCTGGATTTGAACCTAGGCCTCGCCTAGGTAATC
>JASDQU010687265.1:15584-25770 GCA_032191745.1 Picea mariana
AGAATGTTGCAGACTCATTAACAAAATCTGTGAGCACTGAGAAGTTCTCTTGGTGTAGAGGATCCATGGGCATTGTTGCCCTGGATTTTTGACTATGTAACCATGTAACCCCCTGTATGCAAAGAAAACAACAAGTGGGAGAATGTTGGGTATGTGTTATATTATTTTCACGAGTAGTAATGTCACCTACCTCGGGAAACGTGACACCTACCTTGGGAAACATGTCATGTATTTAGGTGGTTTTTCGGCACATGGTTTTTGCCGATGGTTTTCTATTTTCGGTTAAGGAATTAGGATTTTGGACTAATCCAGGTCATTGGGTTAGGGTTTTGGATGCCACTGGCTCCTATATGTATATTGTATTGTAGACAATGTAACACAATGAATAAATATAATATATGTTGGTTTTCCTAGTTTGGGTTTCCAAGGGAAAAATCTCTGTGTAATGTTTGTATTTGCCATTGTATTTTTTCTGTTCTTTTCTGAATATCTATTTACAGTAGACATTGTACAAGGTTAGGATTTACATTCCACATGTGGATGTGACCAAATTTGATGGGTCAGATCCCACTGGTTGGGGAACTCAAATGGGACATTATTTCTCTTTGTATGACATTACAGATGATTTGGCCAACTCTAGTATGGTTTTCTCTATCTAGATCAAGAACATTGGCAATGGTGGCAATGGAGAAAAACTACCCGTCAAGGGTATGTTTCTTGGACACACTTTGTGTTAGAGCTTCATGAACGATTTGACACTGACACCAACCATTTAGGCTGTTTGAAAAAGTTGAAACAATCTGGAACATTGGAATAATTTATAGCTTCTTTTGAGCGACTGGATTTTCATACAGAGGGCATGTCTGATGCTTTTTTTTCTNATCAGTGGCCTCAAGGATGATATTTGTGCCCATGTCCTCATGGCTTGGCCTCAGATTTGGGTGGAGGCTACTAAAAGAGATAAGGAAGCACAACCAGTTGTCTCTTCTCAAAACCAAAACCCCCCCTTCATTCATCGCACTAAACTAGTAAATCCCACTCCTCCTTCTACTCCACTAAAGATCCAAAAATTGAACAGGGTTGAAATGGATGAACACCAACTCAAAGGCCATTGTTATAATTGTGATGACAAATATTTTTTGAGACACAAGTGTAAGGAACAAAATATTTTTATGGCCATCTCGGAGGATGTTTCAAAAGAGGAGGTTGAAGCTCCCCTTGTGTCTATGTCACCTAAACCAGCTGACATAACCCCTCCCTTAGAGCCTCCCAAAGTAGAACTATTCATTTCCCTAAATGCTCTCATTGGCTTCTCTAGTCCCCAAACCCTCAAGCTAATTGGTTACATCAATCATTGGAAGGTCATCATTCTTGTTGATAGTGGAAGCACCCATACTTTTATTCATCGCCGCATTTCCCAAGAAACTCATTTCTATATCCATGCAGTCAATAATTTCGAAATCATGATTGCCAATGGTGGCTCCATGAAATGTGGAGGGAGTTGTGAAAATGTGCGTCTCCAAATTTGTGACTACCACCTGAAATTTCATATGTTTTCTATAGACATGGGCAGTTGTGACATTATGTTGGGTGCAGATTGGCTAAGGACTTTGGGTCCCATTCTCATGGATTTTAAGGATTTAACCATGCAATTCAATCAGGAAGGCCAACAATATAAGTTCCAAGGCATCACCATCGGTTACCCTGAGATCATTAGTTCCCATTGCATGGAAAATCTTCTCAAAAAAGGTCATTCTGGCGTTATTTTCCAACTCCATGCCATACAAGAAACTAAGACACCCTTTGTGCCACAGGACCTCCAATCCTTCCTCTCTAAACACCAAGTTGTATTTTACACTCTCCAAGGAATACCTCCTTCCCATGTTGTTCATGATCATTCCATTCCCCTTGTCCTAGGAAGTCTTCCTCCCAATATCCATCCCTATCGTCACCGCTTTTCCCAAAAAAAAATGAAATTGAGAAAATGGTTCAAGAACTGCTTAACGCAGATGTTATTTTCCCTAATATGAGCCCCTACTCTTCTCCTATGGTCATGGTCCTGAAGAAAGAAGGTTCTTGGCACATGTGTCTTGACTTCCGTTCCCTCAACAAACTCACCATTAAAGACCATTTTCTCATTCCTGTCATTGATGACCTCTCGGATGAATTGAGTGGCACCCAGTTCATTACTAAACTTGATCTTCGTTTTGGCTACCACCATATACGTATGAAAGAGGACGACATTTCTAAGACTTTGTTTATAACTCATGAGGGACACTATGAGTTTTTGGTCATGCCCTTTGGCTTGTGTAATTCCCCCTTCACCTTCCAAAGCCACATGAATCATGTCTTCCATCCTTTTCTCCATCATTTTGTGTTAGTTTTCTTTGATGATATCCTCATCTATATACAAACCTAGACATACCATCTTGCTCATGTGGATCAAGTTCTCCATCTACTCTCTCAGCACCAACTTTTCCTGAAACAATCTAAATGTGCTTTTGACACCTCCGAAGTCGAGTACTTGGGTCATCTCGTTGGCAAGGATGGCATCAGGGTGGATCCTAAAATAATTGAAGCTATGAAAGACTAGCCAAATGCAAAGAATCTCAAAATATTGCATGGATTTTTGGGATTAACGGGTTATTATCATAAGTTTGTTAATAATTATGGAAAGATTGCGGCACCTTTCACTTCACTCCTTAAAAAGAATTCTTTCACTTCGAATCCAACCACTACCCAGACTTTTCAAACCTTGAAGATGGCCATGTGCACCACTCCAGTCCTGACCCTTCCTGATTTTACAAAGAACTTTGTCCTGGAATGTGATGCTTTAGGGAAAGGAATTGGCACTGTTCTTATGCAAGAGGGTCGTCTTTTGGCCTTTACCAACAAACAACTGTCTAAATGATATTTGGGAAAATCAATATATGAAAAGGAAATGTTGGCTATCCTACATGCCATTGATCTTTGGCGCCCTTATCTATTGGGGAAACGCTTCCAAATTAAGAGATATCATCAAAGGCTCAAGTATTTTCTAGAACAATGCATTTCCTCCCCAGAGAAGCAAAAATGGGTGACTAATCTCTTTGGATATGATTATGAGATCATTTACAAGAAAGGCAAAGAAAATGTGGTTGCAGATGCACTTTCCTGAAAATATGAAGATGAAGGGTCCCTTTGTTCTCTCTCCTTCATTGTACCATATTGGCTTCAAGTTGTTTGCCAGGAATGGCTACATGATCCCAAAATTTTGCATCTGATACAACAATTGCAGTCCAATTCTCTATTTTCCCTAGGGTACTCTTGGATCCATGATAAGATTTGATACAAAGGAAATTTATATTTAAGTAAACAATCAAAACTTAAATCCATGGTACTTCCTAAGCTTCATTCTACACCCACAGCTGGGTACTCCGGATTTATCAAAACCTATGACAGGTTCAAACATTCTTTTTTTCTGGGATGGTATGAAACAAGACGTTCATAATTTTGGGACTGAATGTGATGTGTGTCAATGCAACAAGGGAGAAACAATCAAATCTCTTGGCAAACTACAACTGCTTCCGATTCCACCTTCTATTTGGCGGGATATCTCTATGGATTTTATTACAGGCTTACCTAAATTGGGAAATAAATCAATCATCATGGTGGTAGTTGATCACTTTTCAAAGTATGCTCATTTCTGTTCTCTTCAACACCCATTTACAACATCCACTATGGCTCAACTTGTCATGGATCGGATCTTCAATCTTCATGGCATGCCTCATTCTATTCTTTATGATCGCAACCCAACTTTCACCAACAATTTTTGGCAAGAACTGTTCAAGCTACAAGGCACCTAATTGCATCTTAGCACAACTTATCATCCCCAGACTAATGATCAAATTGAAGTTGTCAACAAGTGTTTGGAAACATATTTGAGGTGTTTTGCATCAAAAAATCAAAATCAATGGGCTCAATGGTTACCCCTAGCTAAATGGTGGTACAACACTTCATACCATACAACTACCTGCATGACTCCTTTTGAAGCGGTATATGGATAAAATCCACCTTCAGTTCTCTCATATTTACCAGGTGTCTTGAGAGGTTATTCTTTGTACCCTCAAAGAGAATTTGGTCATGGCCCATAATCGTATGAAGCAACAAGCAGATCAAGGTCGCTTTGAACACCAATTTGCAAAAGGGGATCGAGTGTTTCTTCGACTGCAACCTTACAAGAAAAATTCCCTCTCAAGGCCAACCATTGTCAGAAGCTAGCGCCCAAATTTTATGGTCCTTATATCATTCTCAAGCATGTGGGATAGGTGGCCTATTAGTTAGATTTTCCTAGTCATTCTAAGCTACATCTTGTTTTTCATGTTTCATTCTTAAAGAAGGTGATTGGAACTAAGTGCCAAAATCAAACCAACCTTCCAGAGTTGGATGAAGAATGCTCCATTTGGCTACAACCACAAGTAGTTTTGGACCAGCGTGAGCATTGCCTACATCAGGGAACTATCACGGAAGTGTTAGTCCAGTGGAAAGATACAACCCCAACAGATGCCACTTGGGAACCAACTACCATTCTGCAACAATTTCCACATCTCAAGCCTTGAGGACAAGGTTGTTTTTAAGGGGGAGGACATGTTAGGGACCTAACCCCTCATGTAGGTAGAATAATATATTTCGATGTAATAAAATTCAATATTAATAAGGCCTATAAATAAGGAAGAATAAATTGAATGTAAGAATACCTAATAGAATCTTTTGCTTCTAGAAGGATCTTCCTCTAGATGGTTCTTTCTATAGGCATATTTAGTATAAATAGGAGTCGAGGGTATGAGAACTTTGTCCTTGGATATTATTGTAATAGAGCTCTGCTCAACTGGAGGTTTCCCCCTCGAAGAGGCAAGTGAACATTTCTCTCAGTAATCAAAGTGCTCTTTCTGGTGTTATTTTGTTATGATTTAAGTATTATTGTGGTGTTGTTATGGTTATATTGTTGTTCATCTACCATTTCTAGCATTTTCTTTATTTTATGCATAATTTTTATATCTGGAATATTACATACATTTCTGTTATATTGTGGATATATGATACATCTCTGTACGTTTATTTATTATATCTACGTTCTCATTTCGTGCTGAAAATAATCCGAATTAGTGGCGTTAGAGCAAGCTGATCTTGATATTTTTTAGTGCATGTCTCCGACGATGTCTGAGTATAACAAGTTGGGTCTCAATATTGTCTCTCTTAAGGAAAATTGCTCTCTCACACCCAATAAACCCTCAATGGTGGAAGAATATAAAAACATAGAGCAAACGATTTTATAAATATGTTGCTTGAGCGAGCTCTCACGTGACAAAGGGACGAAATGATGAAGAATTTTTCCCACATCCTTCAATTCCTGTCGATAACAACAAGTACATATTCATCAAGCGTCCACTTTGGAGGCACCTCACCTTTCAAGGTACAAGTTAGTTTTGATATTCCCATATTTGAAGGACAAATAGATGCATATGCCCTAGAAAAATGGTTAAATCTGCTAGAAGGTTATTTCTATGTTCATAATTTCTCCAACAGGTTAAATATCACCTTCACACTCCTTAAGGATCTCCCCCATGTCAAACATTGGTGGAAAACTTACTGGGAGCAAAGTTCCATAGAGGAGTCTAGAATATATGGGGTCGATCCCACTTGATATTTTTTTGTGGATGCGGTAAAGGAACAATATTACCTTGTTTGAATCCATGAGGACCAGTACATGAGATGGACCACACTGCGAAAAGAGAGGGACCAATAAGTGCCAGAGTTCACCAATACCTTCCATAGCTTTCACACCAAGATGGGTATCAAGGACTTTGAGTGACATTTGGTTCTGAAATACCACGGGGATCTACATAGATACATCCAAATGAAAATGGATTTTCTAGATATCTCATCACTCGGTGCTGCTTATCGATATGTTGTTAAAATTGAGCAGAAATTTAAGCACTAGAAAAAGTGGGATTTTGGGTCTTCAAATCCGCAACAACAAAAGCATGATAAAGACGACCTTAACAAACTGCCTCCTAAAAACCAGTCCAAGCCACAGGAGAAGAAGGGTCACAAAAATATGAATAAGGACACTGAAAAATGGTGCGATTTCCAAAAAATCCCCTGGAACAACACCGATGAATGTCTCTCAAAACAAATATTGGTGGCTGAGATCAAAGACAATGAGTCGAACCCTGATTCATAATCCGATTAAGAAAATATTGATAGAAGATAGATCATCGACGCAGATCCCACTTCTATTGTCGCAACCGCAACAATTCAACCAGAAGGACCCATTGATCCTGAATAGGGGGAGTACGTTTTTCATTAAGATATGTGGGTGAAGGGGACCCTGCTGCATTTTATTATTGATAACGGAAGCCAGAAGAACCTTATCTCGGTAGAGGTCATCAAACAGTTGGGATTGTCGATAATAGTTGGGATTGTCGACAACATCAAGTGGCTTCGCCAGGGATGAGATCTTCATGTCAACCAACAGTGCCAATTGTCATATGACATCCAACCCTTCAAGAACGAAGTATTATGTGATGTTTCCCCACTGGATGTCTGTGATGTTCTCTTAGGCTAGACATATATGTGGAAGCACCATGATATTTATGAGTCTCGACCTTGTAGTGTCATTGTTACTCTGAAGGGTCATCTCTACAGAATACCAGAGGTAATTCCAACTATTGTTCCACCTAAATAGTGCCGCAAGGTAGTATCTCATACTACAAAATTCAGCTTCTTCACAATCTATTCAAAAGATGAACAAAAGGATACTGTAACCACTACAGCCTCAGCCCAAGCACCTTATATCCAATAGAAACAGGTCGACAAGACTGAAACAAAGTGAAAACATTCCTTCTGCACATAGACATCTCTGGTTGAATAGATTCAACCCCTCCAATAACAAGTTCATGACAGCCTTTCACAAACCACACAATGCGACATCTCTAACAAGGCAAGCAACACACCAAGAATTAGTTACAACAATTGCTTTCCCCTCTCCCTTGAGAACTCAACACAATGGAGACCATTGCTTCCTAAGGAGGGAGGATTGATCTACATGGATATTAGTGGCCACCCACCTATTCCAATTGGCTCATTTTGGCAGTTTGGTTCCTAGTTTTCGAGTCCCAAACTTCTAGGGTTGTTTTGAGAACCTAAACAATGTTTGTAGGGCTCGCCACAGTTAGTTTGTTGACAAAATTAGTGTCTGATGAAAACATGTGTATTCCTTAGGTATACCTTTCCAATGAGCTATTGTGCACCCCAAACGAACATCGTATGCCAAAGTTACACCCCCGAGAATTTGATACACCAAACTACCCAAAACGGGGTCCACAAAATTGTTGGATTTTCATCTTCCGGGGTTAGGGTTTTGGATTTTCTTTGTGTTAAAAATGAGTTTATAGCCTCATTGTAAAACACATTATTGTGAATGCAAGTATCCATCACATCTCTTCTCAAAGATACGCTACCACCATTCTAATGATTCTTTCACTCTGTATTTTTATAGTCCTTGTACATTTTCGCTCATTAATAGAAATTGTGTATTAATGTATCTCTGTGTTTATGGTTTCATTTCTGATACATTTGTGTTATATTATTGGATATATGATACATCCATGTACATTTATTTATTACATCTCCTCTCTCATTTCATGCTGAAAATAATCTGGATCAGTTTCTATCCTCATGTTTCTTTCTAAGTTCCTCTTCTCTTTTGATAACAATGAGTGACTCCCCCTGAAAGTATATCTTTTTTGAGCAATGCTTCTATGAATTCATGCACTTGAATCTTTCTCTTCTTTTGAAATCACGGGAAAAGGGATAACTCCCCCTCTCGGTATGTATCCCCCTATCTGCATGCTTCTAATATTTCTTTCATGATCTCTTTCTCTAGTGATTTCTCTTCCCTTGACCTGTCTGCAAGATGAGAATAATTTGGGGCTTCTTGTAAACTATTCCTTTCCTCTCTTTCAGTCTATTGTTGCTTCCTCTTTCAATTCACTGACATATATAAAAAACATTTATTACTTGTTTTCTTCATTTACTTGTCATGTTCACTTGACCATATTTTTCAATGATTTCCTTCTTTCGTTGATGATTCCAATTTTCAATCTTCTCTGACCCATGTCTTTTGTACCTAATAATTATCTCACAAATCCATCTCTATCCATATGTCACAAGCTATCCATAACTCTGCTACTCAATTGTACACAATGTTTACCCATCTGTCACTATATTATCGTGAAGACCTCTCTGTTGCAATTGATCATCACATATTTATGTTTCTTAGACTGAATCAAATATGTCCACTGATACACAATACATCCTTGAACCTGCAATGAATATATGCTTTCCTGATAAGTGTGTCAATGATATTCCTCTGATATCTGCATGGGAACTCTTCTTCTCAATCGATCAATCTATCATTTTGTACTTTTGATATTTGACTGCTCTGAATCTATCTCTGCAAACACTTAAAACTTCTAATATTTCACTACTCGATGGATGGTTCTATGATCTATAGTAGCTACATAATGGAATCCCCCTATTCAATATCCATATTTACCAGGAGTCTCCAAGTCGGATGGCTCAGAACAATGGAGGAATCCTCTGTAATGCGGAGTAATATTCCTCTTTGTTTGTAGATTCATCATCTCTTTGAACTATGACTTCTTCCCTTTTGCCTATAGATTCATTATGATCTTGTACTACAATTATTGAGAGTATGATCTCTTGATCCTATTCTTTATTCACCTTCTCTTCTTTTCTTTCTTGCACTACTGCAAATTCTGCGTCTTTGGGACATGTTCTTTATTCACCTACTCTTCTTGTCTTTCTTTTCTTCTCCAAACCTTTGTGTGTTTGACATCGATATTTTCTTTCATGGAAGGCTCTAACATGGTTCCACAATTCCAATCTATGTGACCATAATTGTGGCATTTGTAACATTCAATGTTATGTAGGGCCACATAAGCATTTCTTACTTGAAAATTTCTTCCATAAGCCCTGCAATCTACAACTTTGTGTCCAAAGTTAGTACAATTAAAACAATGACCATAAAAGAAATTTACATACATGTGAGTGAATGATATTCTCTGTGGTGTAGAACTTATGAATTCCTACCTTGGTTGATCATGATATTTTCTTATGTTGATTCCTTCATCCTGATTGAATATTTTAGTTGCTTGAATGTGAAAGGTCTTCTTGAATATGTATACTCATTTTTGTTTGATTCTTGCTAAACATGACTCCTTTCTTTGAGTATTTATGCATAACTCTTACCTTTTCTTCATTCTTCCTTTCTGGGAACCTGGAGTAGTTCTCTTCAATTTTTTTTTTTTTTGATGATGTGGATGTTTCTCTCTCTTCAACATTCTTGMTGAGCTTGAAAATTTTAACTCTTAATGTGGCAAATTCTTATTCAATCTTCTCAACCTCTTCTTCTTTCTTCATCATCTGAATCTTCATGACTTTTTCCATTCTCTTCGCTTCTTCAAGTTGGATTTTCAAGGAGATGATTTCTTATTCAAGCTCTTTTTCTTTTTTACTGAATTTTGCTTCAAGATGGTTTAAATCCTCAAATATTTCATTGAGATGATCTGCCAAAATCTTCTCTCTCTTTTCTACTTCCTTTCTTTGTGCAACTATTTCAGCTTCCAAACACTGCTTCTCTTCCATATGTTTATTTAATTCTTCTATCTTCTTCTAGCTAAGAGTTTATATTCATGATGACCTATTTGGATTATTCGAAACTTTCTTGAGAAATATTCTTGACCAATTGTTCTTCAAGGAACTCATTTTTGTTCCTTTATTTCGTCAATTTTTCTAAAGCATTGATTAATTCTTCTTCAAGATCTAATATGCCTTCTTCAAAATATTCTTCTTTTGAATCTGTTTGACATGATGAACATCTTTCTTCTTGTTCGAATGTAACCTCTTATTTGTTCTGATCAATGTGCTTTGGCCCTGTGATAGGATGAGATTTATTTTAATAGATATATTGTAGCTTTTCCCAAAGTTCTATGGCTAATGAAAATTTTCCCACTTTCTCTTTTACTGAATCAGGTAATCCTTCCAAGATGAAATCAATTTCTATTTTTTTGTTTCTTTTCAATTCCTTCTTTCTTAGTAGTGGTATATCCTGTAACAACTG
>JASDQU010687265.1:28444-38589 GCA_032191745.1 Picea mariana
GACTCGAAGCGTGCAGGGACAAACGCCGGTTAAAATGTACTTCTATCATTCTTCCTTCTCATGCATTAGGCTTAGATATATTTGAGAGAAATTCAGTGTCCACGTTAAGCACTTTTCTGTCTAGGGTTAAGGTCAAGCCCTAGAGGTCGATCTACTTGTCCACAGGCAGATTTTCCTACAACAAAGGTATTCAAGGAATTCCTTCTTATAGCATGTCTATGGGTTCGACACCATTCTCTTTGTTCAACACATTTGGTAACAATATATTCTCATCAGTTGTCGTCTCAGCTGGGGGGAACCCTGGTTATGGACAACAAAATCCTATGCAGGGTACTATTCCTGCACAGGGGGAAAAATCAAGAATTCCTTCCTCGCAAGGACCTTGGAATATGTGGCAGGGATCATTTCCCTCGTCAAGGATGTCGACAGGGGGCAACCCCTTCCATAGTCTATGGAACCCCAAGAAGGTCTCAGGACCTATTCCTGTCGGAACAACAGGGGGAAACCCTTCCCAAAATCCTTGGAATACAACGCAAGCCCAACCTTCTACATCCTATTACAGGAGTTAGTCAATGACATCTCAACAAGCGCAAAACCCATATGCTGGTCATAGACATGGTTATTAACATAACCCTGGCCAACAACCTAACTTTTCCTAGAAACCTGGTGCCAGCCAAACTCCAGGCTCCTTTTTCCCTAGTTATAATCAACAACCCAAATTACTGTTTCTAGCAATTTTACACTTGACAAACTTGACAAGGCTATTAAATGACCCCATCTGTAATGATCCATGTTGGCCTCCTATGCCAACCAAGTTTCCTTCAGACATTCCAAAGTTCAAAGCTAAGCCTAATGAAAATCCAGGCAATCATGTGACTACCTTCCATTTATGGCGCTCATCCAACTCTTTGAGAGGCGACTTCGTCTAGTTGTGTTTGTTTCAACACAGTATCATCGAGAGTGCTGCAAAATGGTACATCGAGCTTGATCTCTTAAGATACTCTACCTTTGGCGAATTGGTAATGATTTTCTTAAACCATTTTCAATTACCTATGAGATACGACGCCAGCACCGAGTTGCTAGCCAACTTTGAGAAAACAAAGGTGGACCATATCTCAGATCACATCCATGAATGGAGGTGCCAGAAGAGTTTGATAAAAGTACTAGTCCCACTAGCATTCCTTCTTGAGTGATTCCTTAAGTATTTGGTACCTCATTTATCTAAAGACGTCGCAATGTCGGGGGTATTTTCAGAAGAAGAAGCAATAATGAGAGCTCAACAACTAGAGCTGATTTACTCTCAGTCTGGTTTACTTTATGAAGTTTTTCCAGATGCACTACAGTCGATACTTGACAAGACCAGATAGAGATCTAGACCACATGTCGATGGTATTGTTGGTTCAGTGCAAATGAATCCCATTGATCAGTCATCGAATCAATTATAGCAATTGTCAATACAACAGACAGTGGCCAGCCAGAACACTAGTTCGACTGCTCCCCCTACTCAAACATCGGATGTACATAGTGTTAAATTGAAAAACCCGAAGGCCACCTAGCAGCCTGATGGAAAGAAGAAACAATGAAAGAAGGGTAAGGGGGGTAAGAAACCTACCAATAATGTTGGCGGGGGAAACATAGAAAAGAAGAAATCAAAGTATTCATTTAACCTTTTCACGGAAGACCATCTGACTCACCTGTGCCCTCCTCTTATGGAGGCCTGGAAGTTATTGGCACAATAGTAGCCTGTCATGTTAACAAACCCATTTCCACATGGGAAAAATTTAACTCAATTCTCTTCGAGCATAGAAGGGGGTAGTCAAGGACCCCCTCCATCTTCGATTAATCCTTCATCCACGAATGTGTACATGATGAAAGGTAGCATTGATATAGCAACTAGGACATGTGACTACAGAATGCCAAACACCTCTGAGAAGGGTAAAGAAGCCAAAAGCCCACCTCTTCCTCTCCAGATTGAGAAGATGTTGGGTGAAACAATGACATGCATCCCAAAAGGTGCATTCAAGAAATATTCCCACAATCCAAACGCAAGGGCCACCCAAAACTACTCTGTGGTGGAGAATTTGTCTCAAACCCCTTGTGCAATGTCTACTTTGGAAGTCCTCCAGAGATGCCCTTCACTGAGAAAGGCTTTGTTAGTTGCCTTAGGATCTACTAAGACTTGTAATCTGGGAATGATCATGCTTGATACGACCGACTTAAAACCTTGTCTCCCTTACCACGTGGCATTTCAGATAGTAGTGGTTTACACCACAAAAAATTTTACTCAGAACATTTTCCGCATGGTGGTTGATGAGGTCGCCTTGACATGCATGATGTCTTTGGCATGTTGGAAGGCCATTGGCCAAGCCATTTTGTCTCCGTCACCTACTCTTATTACCACTTTAGATGTTCCTTCATTCCAACCACATGGAATCATCCCCTCTTTCCCCATGCAGTTAGGGGGGAAGATCGTGTGCGTCGAGGTTGAAGTGGTCGATGCATCTCTGGACTACAATATCCTGTTAGGAAGGAGTTGGACCTATGCTATGCAAGCAGTGGTGGCGACAATTTTTCAGGTCTTTTTGTTTCCACATGAGGGTCGAATCATGTCCATTGATCAATTATCCTTCTCCCATTCTGACCCTTCATCAAGGGTATCCACGGTCCCAATGATTGATAACCCTCATCCTGACATCATCAATGTAGAGGTTATTTTGTGCCCACCTTTGATGAGTACTTTCTATTACCTACCTCCGACTGACAATGTCAAATACATATCAACTATCCTCGACTAGCTTAAGGCCGAAATATATAAAATATATTCATTTTGCACGACTTACTCTAACGATCCGTGGACTCTTCCCTCCCCATCAGCCATGATGGAAGGGACAGGGCACCATGACATGGCCATGCCTTTGTCCATGACAAAATTTGTGTACTCTATAGTCCAACAAGCTTCCATCGACCCCGATATGACTACCGCATAGGAGTTAGATTTGGTTCTCGAGCCTATTGGGGCTCAAGGTTCCCTCATTGATACTTATTCTTTAGACTTAGTCTTTCCCTCAGACAAGGAAATTATTGAGGCAATGACTAGTCTGTACAAACCCTAGGATGATCTCCATCACAGATCTTATTTCCTCCCAGAGTTAAGAAGAATTGAAGCAGGTGAATTCACTCTGACTATGACTGAAGATAGGGCTTGTCATATCAATCCTTTGGAAATGCACACTATTTATGCTGAAGGAAATATGGAAACCATCGCTAAAACGATACATGTTGATATATCTAAAACCCCTGGCGTCATGGAGAATGTCTTCGTCAGAGCGGACTACTCCCCTGAGGAGATTAAAATCTACACAGATTTATTTAAAGAATTTTGTGACGTGTTTGACTCATCTTACAAGGAAATTCCAGGCATAGATCCAAGAATCATTGAACATGAAATCACGACATATCCTTACGCTAAGCCGGTTCAGCATAAAGTTTGTTCGATTAATCCTAAGAAAGCAACAGCTATTAAGGCTACAGTAGAGAAACTACTCAAAGTTGGTTTCATCTACCCCGTTCAATTGACTCAATGGGTGTCAAATCCCATTCCAGTCAACAAACAATAGGGTACGATTCACATATGTATGAACTTCTGTGATTTGAAAAAGGCCTGTCCAAAGGATAATTTCCCTACTCCATTTATCGACCATATTGTTGATGAATATGCAGGCTGCGAGGTCTTTTATTTCATGGATGGTTTTTCAGGATACAATCAGATATAGATCAATCCCAAATACCAACACAAAACCGCTTTCATTTGTCCATAGGGTACATTCGCTTATCAAAAGATGCCTTTTGGTCTGAAAAATGTTGGAGCTACTTTTCAGCGGACCATGTCTTTTTCTTTCCATGACCTCAAACACATAGTCGAGGGTTATCTTCATGATTTAGCATCACAATCTCACAAGAGAACTAATCATCCTGCACACCTTTAACTTATATTTGAGAGATGTCGCTACTACTAGATTCGCTTGAATCCAAACAAATTCATTTTTTGCATAACATCAGGTCATCTGCTAGGTTTCATAGTTTCGACAACAGGGATCATGGTCGATCCTCTAAAGGTTGAGGCGATATTTCAGTTGCCTCCCCCATGCACAGTCCCTCAACTTCAGAGTTTATAGGGAGACATATTTTTTATCACGTCTTCGGACCCTTGGTACGGAGATATACTAGTATATCTCTAGACTTTGAAGTTCCCCACCTCTACTTCTTGTGATGAGCATCGTTGTATATGCCATCAGGCAAAGAACTATCTCATACTCGAGGACACTCTGTATCATCGAGGTTTAGATTTCATCCTTTTTCAGTGTCTCACTCGTGAAGAAGTGGAAATTGTGCTTAATGATTGCCACATTGAAGCATGTGGTGATCATCTGTCTGGGTTGGCAACAACCCAAAAGATTCTACAAGCCGGTTACTTTTGGCCAACATTAATCAAAGATTATGTTGAATCGATCAAGAAGTGCCACCCATTTCAGATCTTCTCTTGGAAGATGAGGGCACACCCCACTCCCATGTTTTCCATCATCATAGTTGGTTCCTTCACCAAGTGGGGGATTGATTACGCTACATGCAACCCCCCTTCAGCAAGGGGGCACCTTTATATCACTGTATCAGTATATTACTTCACGAAGTGAGTCGAGGCTATGCTAATGTTTAAAGATGATGGCGAGACAATAGCTCTCTTTTTGTTTAACCAGATAATAGAAAGGTTCGGCATCCCAAGAGAGATTGTCACTAATCATGGAAGTCACTTTCAGAATAACATGATGTCTAAGTTAAAGCCAAAGCTTGGGTTGAGGCAGGAAAATTTTTCACCCTACTACCCACAAGAGAATGGTCAGGTGGAAGCTGTGAGTAGGTCCCTTACGACTATTCTACAACGAACTATCAATCCAGCCAAGTCAAATTGGCATTTGATGTTGTACTCAGCATTATGGGCCTACTAAATGTCTATTAAGACTACAACCAGTTTATCACCTTTTCAAATCATTTAAGAGATGGAACCAATCTTGCCTATAGAGTGCCAGATCCTGTCTCTAAAGTTGGCAGTACAATTATTGCCAGACACTTCACCAATTGAAGAGTGTTTATTGTATCTCAAGCATCTCGATGAGCAGCATCAGGATGTAGCCTTGGCTAACAAGGCTCACAAACAAAAAGTCAAGTGTCAGTATGATCGCTTCGTTCATCCTCAGATTTTCTCTGAAGGTGACCTTGTCCTAGTCTATGACCAATATAAGGATCCCCTAGGGGCAGGCAAGTTCAAACCCATGTGATTCAGACCTTTCATCGTGAAAGAGGTTTTAAAGAAGGGCGCTTATCGTCTGGTGGACTTTGAGGAAAATTCTTTGGAGGAGCCTAGAAATGGGCTCTACCTCAAGAAGTATTACTCATAGGTGTGTCACCTTGGGTGACTTCTTGTACATATGTATAGTTATTATACATTTTATTTTTTATTTTTTGTCTTTTCGGTTTTATGGACGTGTTGTTTTTTATGTCATATTTTTCACGTGGTAAATTTCAAGTGAATCAGAGGTGTTTGTTGGGTTTGCGGATGGCGCTAGCCAGCACACTCAGAGGCTTGCTTATGCTGCTTATGTCATTTTCACACCTCAGGGTCAGTTGCTATCTTTAGGAGGTATCTATTTAGGCGACGCCAGAAACAATGTTGTCGAATACAACGCAGTCTTAGAGTTTCATTGTGACACTTTGTCGCATGTTATCTCTCACCTCCATGTTCCTAGGAGATTGAATCAAATCACAGATACTCTAGCTAATCATGTATTAGATTGGCATTTTGCACACATGTAAGAAAAAGCACACACACGCACACGTAAATACATTTGTAAAATAAATGTAATCCATAATACCTAAAAAGATGTAAATACACATATATATATCGAAAATATCAGAGTACATGGGTGGGTGTAAGCGCCTCAAAAAGATGTCCAGTAAGAGTCACGGGGCTGATGCCCTAAAAAATATACAAAAGCTGCCCTCGGAACATAAGTAGTATATCCTAGCTAAGGGCGGGGCCTGTTGGCCCTTCCATAATGAAAAACGATGTTTTCCAAATTCCGAAAGAGATGGACCAGGTTTGTGGTACCCCAACTACATGAGGTTGCATCATTGGTGGCATATCCTCGATCTCTTCTATAGGGACTGTGTGAGTAAGCGCGGTGAGGTTTCACTCCACCCGTCTCAATACTCTCTCAACCTCTCCGGCTGGAGGTGCCCCTGTTGTTGTTGTTGGTCCAGTGGATACAGCTGGTCCTACCTATGGTCAAGGATGTCGCCTAGTCCTCGAGAAGTCTTTTGGATTCACTAGTCCCACATATGTACATAACAGATACATAAGTTTCAGATATTCTGGTATACAAAAAAAAAAAATGATATATATAAAAAGAAATAAAAATTAAATAACTCTGAAAAACAAATGTATCCATCTCTCCTCTCTCCACTCTGGGAGGTACAAGAATGTCAGGATCTCTAGAAAATTTGATCTTGGCATAGGGGTAGTCCTCTATATCCAGAATCTGCCGATACCACCAATTAAAGAAAGAATCATTGAAGGCCTCAATGGTCCTCCTTCCCCCCTATCGCGACATCAACACCGCCCATCTGCATAATGCCGGGAGAGAGGCCACATGCCCTTGTATAATCTCTTGCAGACTAAGACTGGGTACCCTCTTGAATAAAAAGGAACACAGAACAGTCTCGAACTCAAATTTTTTGTTCTCTCATATCCGACATTCTGTTAGTTGTCTCTTCATGCAATCTAACATTGTTGTACTCCAGTAAAAAATCTGTGCATTTAAGCAATGCACCGCATAATGCATGTGTGCCCAGGAGGCCTAATGTAAATCCGTGGATCTAATGATATGCCCAATGAGTAGCACTATCACTTTCAACGATAGATTTCTGATCTTGTTTTTTGGCACTTGAGAACCCACTTTTTCAGTACCAACCTCGCAATGGAGCCCAATCAATTCCTCAATGTTGTGAGCCCCGGGCAGAAAGGTACGCAAGTTGATTGGATCCCTTCTCCTCGAGAGACCAATCAAGAAGTAAATATCTTCAGTCTTTGGAGTCAATGATTGCCCCTCAAGCATAAATGCCTCAACGTCAGGATGTCAGTAATCTATCAAAGTATTCAGCAACCTGAGTTGTGCCCTCATGAATGGACACTAGAATAATTTCAACAACCCACATTGCGCTAATACAGTGATAGCAGCATGGTCTTGTGAGATCAAAAAATCAATGTCTTCATGCTCCCCCTCTCTCCAATATTGGACATACATCCTACAAAATGAAAAGTTCATGGGGAGTTAACTCTTTCTTTTTATTTTTTTCCACATATTGGAGGGTGTACGCGGGTTGTATTGGACACAGTCACATATGCACGCTTGTAGATTGTTTTCTGCATGTGGGCATATGCGGGTTGTCCTAAGACATCCCGGATACATGTAGGGCCAACCTTTTCAAAGGACAGTTCCCCCCCCCCAAAAAAAAAGGAAATGCAAAAAGGAAGAATGGAAATGTAGGAGGGGCTAGTTTGTACTTACTTGGTCCAAGCGGAAGTTCGTTTCATCCACTAAATCTCCCAGAATCAACTCTTTTGTCAAAGGGGTCTTTTTGACTTTTTTGTCAATTCTCAATTTACAATGATGATAATGAGCTGCCAGCTTCTACTTATAGACTTTATGGCCCCTTTTTGTCATTTTTTGGACCCCTTTGTCGTTTTTTATAGCCTGAAATCATTTAGTGTGGTTCTCGAGTTTCTTTTGGGATGTTACGATACTTTTTACTTTTGGTTCGGTGAACTTTTTTGAGATTTGAGGCACTTTTAAGGTCCTTTGGTGAAAAGTATATTTTCCAACTTTGTGCATTTAAGATAGGATTCCACCTCCACTTGTTGCACCTCGTTGTCTTTTTCACTTTGCCATAGGATCGATCCCACCGAATTGCAACACAAAACCCTCACTCCTACTCTAGAAGTGTCATAATTTAGTGGTAGAGCCTACCTTCACATGGATTCCCTAGGTAGATCATGGTCGCATTTTTGTGTCCATGCCATCGCTAATGACTTTAGGCTCGGGAGTCCTTTTATTCCTATATTGATTATGAGTTTGGGCCTTCACATGTCTGATATATTATCACTCTTGGGTTCACCCTCGGGACTCCCAAAACAATGGGTCTTATTTTAAGCCCTTTTCAAAACCTCTAAACATGAAAAGATTGTCGAGCGATCTTGTTTCCCTTCATGCTCACCAAACTAAAATTCGAAGGCACATCTATTCGGTGGTATTTTACCCCTTTTTCAGTCTGGATGGTCAAATTTACGAACAAAGGTATACTCTAGGGGCCTCGGTTCTCTAGAAGAGTATTCTTAGGTATAAATTTAACCCTTTTTTGGGCCTGAGGGACTAAATTTATGAAAAATGAACCCCCACAGAGTCCATAGTTAAGCTCTTTTTAGACTCCCTAGAATTGAAAAGAATGTCGAGTGACCTTGTTTCTTCACACTCGTTAAATTGGTCAAGAAGAACATCCCTTACGAATTCCATAGTTAAGCTCTTTTCAAACTCCTAAAATATGAAAAGATTGTCGAGTGATCTCATCTTTGTCACACTCGTTAAAATGATTTTTAATAGACGTTTGTTCGGTGCTAGTTTACCCCTTTTTCGAACTAACTAGAATACCTTCAAAAAACGTACCCTAGTGGAGTCTCCTTTTACGCTTTTTCAGACTCTCTAAAAATGAAAAAATGTCGATCTTACCTTATCCAAGCTCGTTAAAATTACATTGAAGGAAATTATCATTATGTCTTATTAATCACATTTTCATTCCTGCGTCTTTGGCCTAATGTCAGCTCCATGTTGCTCTCAACTGAACCATCTAGAGAATGCCTTATACGTAAGCCTTGTAGCACTTTGCCTCTGTGTCTTGAAACCTTGACCCATGGAGGATTTTTCCCGAGTGTCCTTTTCTTGCATATGTCTCCTTGCTCTGAGCATCAATGTGTTCCTTTCTCTTGGAACTAGTATGTCTGCGACACTCGTTCCTCCTTTCTAACGTAGCATTATTTTATTATTTTTCAAGATTTCCAAAATTATTGAAAAAGACAAAAAAATCAAATATACCCCAAAAAGAGGAGGGGAAAAGTATTTTCTTTTGTTGATAGCACAATGAGTCACCCTTGGACAAAGCAAATCCTTCCATTTGTTCGTCAAGATTTGGGATTTAATATGACCTTAGGAAGTTATTCTCGCTACATAGAGCTATGTCCTCCTCTGTTTGGATATCCTTCCAAACATATGGAGAGTTTGTGTTGCCTCCTACATCATGAACTTATGTCAATACCATGATGCCTGAGTCTCATCATTTATCGTGCTTTTGTCCAAGGGAAGTTTTACTAAACTTGAGTTGGCCCTTCTATAGTTTGTCTCTTGTCCTCATGCTCGACCACCACGAAAGTCCAATCAAGTCCTTGCTCAAAATCAATGAATTTCTCTGCCTGATCATCAAGATCCTCTTATTTGTTCTCAAAGAGTTGTTGAAGACCTCTGGGTAGTGAAGTCGTACACTAATATTACACTCCTACCCAAGTTCTGAAGATCTTGAAGTTGTTTCTCGAGCTCTGAAGGCCTCATCTCTAGCCATCGAGTGTCATTAGCTTCTTAAAGATGGATACTATGCATGTATATCTTTTAATTTTGAGATGTAGATCCACTATGTATTACTCGTGGCTACACTTTATATAGTTATATGACATGGATCTGCAGTGTATTTGATTGGCAACCATGATTTTATTTCATCCCGAGCATGGGTATGCTCGCCTTGGTGAGACAAATTATTATTTTGCAGATGGCACCTCCTGAACTTTGGTCTCTAGGCTCACTCGCTTCATACATTGGTGAAGATTTGTAATGTATTTCAGCCATCATATGCTCTTCTGACCTCACACATTAGGGAGCATCTGTTATAACCCTAAATTTCACCAGACATGCATACTTGGCATCAGGCCATCTTACTTTCTATCTTTGCTAAGCCATCATTAAACAACTCTTCTAAAAAACCATTTTCTT
>JASDQU010687265.1:47831-64505 GCA_032191745.1 Picea mariana
TAGTGGTGATGATACATGATATGGTACACCTTGGTGATGACATGATACCTTGTTATAAGTATACTCTTGGCTATCTTGATATATGGTTTGGTATATGTCATGGTTATGGTTTATTATTAGAGACGCATCCTTATGATTTTGGTAAATGGTTGAGATACACACTTGGTATATGGTAGCATATGTATGAGATTCATCTCTTGATGATATTGGTTCTTGGTTGGATGATCGACATGTTGTTTGACGTATATGGTTGATGATATGATGCATGGTTAGAGGCATATTTTGGTAATCTTGGTACATTCTTGAGTACCTTGTCGAGGCACTTCATTGTTATGGTACATGGTGTATGGTATATGGTTGAGGCACATCTCATGGTATATGATTTATGGTACATGGTTGATGTATAAGATGATACATGGTTGATGTACTTGGTATAGTACAAGGTTTTGGTTATGATATCTAACCCACTAATCCATATGTAGAATTCATGCTTGTAGTTTCTTGTTTGTATTTTGATGAATGTGGGTCAGCCTTGGGAGGAGATTTGCAGTCAGGAAACAACCAAGCGCAAAGTGTTTGACACCGGATGTAGAGTTTAAGGTAGGACTACTAGATCCCTATACTTTGCTTTTTATGTATGATTGTGGGGTAATGTCAGGACAGTTGTTAAAAGTAGGAGACTTTAGACGGTTAGCTCTGCCTGCACTTTAGAACCCTAGGGTAGTCTGTAGGGGGTTTTCTCGCTTACATCAGAATTGGAGACCATACTGGGGAGACCTCTAGGGTTTTCCGGGGATGTTCTGTTTGGGTGATTTAATTAGTTTAATTACTTTTTCTGAGTTTTTGTAAGTGTCTGTGTCTTTAAGGGATTCTGGTTTTCAATACTAGTACTCCCTGCCTGGTTTACTTGACTGTTAGTTTTCATTTTTGAGAAGTTACATAGGTGTACACAACATGTAGTGGGTTTGCATGTGGACATATGTTCTGTACCTTTGGGCAGCCCGCATACATACGTAGGTTGCCGAAGTGTCAATAACGTGCTTGTGTTGAGAAAATATTTTTTTAAAAGAGGAGGAAGTCATCCTCTTCCCTGTCAGAAGTCACACTTCTCAGGGGTTTTCTTGATCTAGTCTCGTTCTTTGTTATAGCAGTCTGTAGCCTAGGTTTGACCTCAGTATAGCTCTTGCTTATCAAAGATTTCTTGTGTTTCTTTATTAGGGTTTTTAGACAAGTTTGTGAGTCTATTATGATCTTCCTGTTTGGTATTGTCAGTGAGTCCCTGTGATATGCAATGGGCTAGAAGTCATTTCTTGGTCTTGTCTTGTCATCATTTTTCCCTTTTGTTTCTCTAGAAGAAAAGAAAAGAATTCATTTTCAAATTTCTTGTTTTGAAGCATAAAACAATAAAAAAAAATTAAAAAAAAACTTTGTTTGGTAAAAGTAGTTTAGGTTAGTTGTTTTATGTATCAAGGAAAAAGAAAGTTTTTATTAAGTTATTTATTTGAATGCTTAGGACATTAAGCAACTTGTAGTCGATTGAAAATATTGTTTTAGGTTTTTCTTTTCAAAGATCTGAGAAAAGTAGTTATGAAAAGTTTGGTTAAAGAGTTTAAATTGGAAAATCTTTATTTGTGAAGAAGAAGTAGTTTGTTTTCAGTTTCATCTTATGCTCTTCTCTTTCATCTCTTAAAGAAAATCACTAGTTTCACTTCCATTTCCTTTGACTTAAGACCACCACTAAAATTAATTCTTAATTAAAAGTCATTAGACTTTGTGTTTGTAGGGTCCATCACTTTAGTCTAGGCTAGAGCCTTGATTTAGGCTTGGAGAGGAAACTCTTCAAGGCTACAAAAACAAACATACAAGTCTGTGCTAGGGAGTGATTGAAAATCTAGTAGCTATGAAAGTTATCTGGGACCCCCCTCTAACATAGGGGATAAAAAAGAGGTCATGTGCGAAAAGGTAGTGGAGATAACCCCTCCAAAGTTGGACCAAGCGTAGTGGGGAACACATATAGAGGGATTATCTTGGGATTCCATTGATCGCATTTGCACAAAGCTTTGTGGGTCTCGAATCCATTCAAGGTCCTCAATCGTCTTCCAGAACACTTGCTTTCGATACCCTTGATAGGTTTCGAGTTTGATACCCTACTCATTGTGGCCCACCCGACTGTCGATTGTACCCGCTTGGTGACTGTTTGTGCCCTGGAAACCTAGTTTCCTTTATCTTAGTGACTTACATAGGTGACTGCAGGGGTATACCGTAGTACCTAGGGCAGACATCAGGCCACTCTTTGCAGAGTATACCTGGAGTGTTATTTTGTATTCGAGTGGCACTTGCACCAGTAAGTTTCTCTAGTGTTGGCTGGTGTAATTGTTCTTCCAACTAGATAGTGATCTGCTTGTCTTATCTCGTAGGAGCCTTTTCTAGTGTGTGTTGATCTTTAAACATTAATAGAAATACATAGTGTTTCATTGATCTTCTCATACCATGGAGTATCAGGAAATCTCCACCAGTCACAAAATCTTCTTGGCATGTCGCTGGTTGATCTGGAGCCACCCCCGCCACCACTAAGGCAAAGACTAGACCAGCAAGGGTCTTTTGAGGTGACCGAGTCACAGGAAATTGTGCCCGACCCATCTCCGAGAGGAGAGCATTTGATTCCAGAGGAACCAACCATTTCTGACCTTGGAGTGGAAGATCTTGGTCTGTATAACCCTCTAATAACCAATCTATCGGTTCCCATCGTCATACAGGTTCACCCTTACGAGCGTCAGGTAGTGTCACAAGCAGTGATGGAGACAAATGCTACAACTTCTTGAGGGAATTCTCATACTCCCTCTACGACTGTCACTACAGGGGGTTTTCCACCTCCTAACCAACCTTAGTCGATCCGGAAAACTATGGTCTCGACCACCTCTACCTCGAGGAATTGTTTGATTCCGTCTATGGCGACAAACAATGCTCCTTTCACCCAGAGTGTGATAGGCCCTCCATTCTCATATGGGATGCCTGGATTTGATACGAACTCTATCCTTTCCTACTCCACTCTACAGACTTTAGGTCTAGGGTAGGGAGCTCAAACGCTCCTCTGTAAGGATCCATGGGGAGAAATTCAACTCCCTATAATGCTTTCCCTCATGGAGGGGGTCATATACCTTCTTCGTCCCCTTCGCTTGGCGGTGCTCACCAGCACTTCGTCGAGCCGAACGTAAACTATAGCTCGTTTGGAGAAGGTATTCAAGGAATTCCTTCTTATAGCATGTCGATGGGTTCGACAACATTCTCTTTGTTCAACACATTTGGTAACAATATATTCTCATCAGTTGTTGTCTCGGCAGGGGGGAACCCTGGTTATGGACAACAAAATCCTATGCAGGGTACTATTCCTGCACAGGGGGCAAAATCAGGAATTCCTTCCTCGCAAGGACCTTGGAATATGTGGCAGGGATCATTTCCCTCGTCAAGGATGTCGACCAGGGGCAACCCCTTCCATAGTCAATGGAACCCCAAGAAGGGCTCAGGACCTATTCCTGTCGGAACAACAGGGGGAAACCCTTCCCAAAATCCTTGGAATACAACGCAAGCCCATCCTTCTACATCCTATTACGGGAGTTAGTCGATGACATCTCAACAAGCGCAGAACCCATATGCTGGTCATAGCCATGGTTATTACCATAACCCTGGCCAACAACCTAACTTTTCCTAGAAACTTGGTGCCAGACAAACTCCAGGCTCCTTTTTCCCTGGTTATAATCAACAACCCAAATTACTGTTTCTAGCAATTTTACACTTGCCAAACTTGACAAGGCTATTAAATGACCCCATCTGTAATGATCCATGTTGGCCTCCTATGCCAACCAAGTTTCCTTCAGACATTCCAAAGTTCAAAGCTAAGACTAATGAAAATCCAGGCAATCATGTGACTACCTTCCATTTATGGCGCTCATCCAACTCTTTGAGAGGTGACTTCGTCTAGTTGTGTTTGTTTCAACACAGTCTCATCGGGAGTGATGCAAAATGGTACATCGAGCTCGATCTCTTAAGATACTCTACCTTTGGCGAATTGGCAATGGTTTTCTTAAACCATTTTCAATTACCTATGAGATACGACGCCAGCACCGAGTTGCTAGCCAACTTTGAGAAAACAAAGGTGGACCATATCTCAGATCACATCCATGAATGGAGGTGCCATAAGAGTTTGATAAAAGTACCAGTCCCACTAGCATTCCTTCTTGAGTGATTCCTTAAGTCTTTGGTACCTCATTTATCTAAAGACGTCGCAACGTCGGGGGTATTTTCAGAAGAAGAAGCAATAATGAGAGCTCAATAGCTAGAGCTGATTTACTCTCAGTCTGGTTTACTTTATGAAGTTTTTCCAGATGCACTACAGTCGATACTTGACAAGACCAGATAGAGATCTAGACCACATGTCGATGGTATTGTTGGTTCAGCGCAAATGAATCCCATTGATCAGTCATCGAATCAATTATAGCAATTGTCAATACAACAGACAGTGGCCAACCAGAACACTAGTTCGGCTGCTCCCCCTACTCAAACATCAGATGTACATAGTGTTAAATTGACAAACCTGAAGGCCACCTAGCAGCCTGATGGAAAGAAAAAACAATGAAAGAAGGGTAAGGGGGGTAAGAAACCTACCAATAATGTTGGCAGGGGAAACATAGAAAAGAAGAAATCAAAGTATTCATTTAACCTTTTCACAGAAGACCATCTGACTCACCTGTGCCCTCCTCTTACGGAGGCCTGGAAGTTATTGGCACAACAATAGCCTGTCATGTTAACAAACCCATTTCCACATGGGAAAAATTTAACTCAACCCTCTTTGAGCGCAGAAGGGGGCAATCAAGGACCCCCTCCATCTTTGATTAATCCTTCATCCGCGAATGTGTACATGATGAAAGGTAGCGTTGATATAGAAACTAGGACACGTGACTACGGAATGCCAAACACCTCTGAGAAGGTTAAAGAAGCCAAAATCCCACCTCTTCCTCTCCAGATTGAGAAGACGTTGGGTGAAACAATGACATGCATCCCAAAAGGTGCATTCAAGAAATATTCACACAATCCAAATGCAAGGGCCACCCAAAACTACTCTTTGGTGGAGGATTTGTCTCAAACCCCTTGTGCAATGTCTACTTTGGAAGTCCTCCAGAGATGCCCTTCACTGAGAAAGGATTTGTTAGTTTCCTTAGGATCTACTAAGACTTGTAATCTGGGAATGATCATGCTTGATAAGACCGACTTAAAACCTTGTCTCCCTTACCACGTGGCATTTCAGATAGTAGTGGTTTACACCACAAAAAATTTTACTTGGAACATTTTCCGCATGGTGGTTGATGAGGTCACCTTGACATGCATGATGTCTTTGGCATGTTGGAAGGCCATTGGCCAAGCCATTTTGTCTCTGTCACCTACTCTTATTACCACTTTAGATGTTCCTTCATTCCAACCACATGGAATCATCCCCTCTTTCCCCATGCAGTTAGGGGGGGAGATCGTGTGCGTCGAGGTTGAAGTGGTCGATGCATCTCTGGACTACAATATCCTGTTAGGAAGGAGTTGGACCTATGCTATGCAAGCAGTGGTGGCGGTAGTTTTTCGGGTCTTGTTTTTTCCACAAAAGGGTCAAATCGTGTCCATTGATCAATTATCCTTCTCCCATCCTGACCCTTGATCAAGGGTATCCACGGTCGCAATGATTGATAACCCTTATCCCGACATCATCAATGTAGGGGTTGTTTTGTGCCCACCTTTGATGAGTACTTTCTATTACCCACCTCCGACTGACAATGTCAAATACATATCAACTATCCTCAACTAGCTTAAGGCCGAAATATATCAAATATCTTCGTTTCGCATGACTTACTCTAACGATCCGTGGACTCTTCCCTCCCCATCAACCATGATGGAAGGGACAGGGCACCATGACATGGCCATGCCTTTGTCCACGACAAAATTTGTGTACTCTATAGTCCAACAAGCTTCCATCGACTCGATATGACTACCGCATAGGAGTTAGATTTGGTTCTCGAGCCTATTGGGGCTCAAGGTTCCCTCGTTGATACTTATTCTTTAGACTTAGTCTTTCCCTCAGACAAGGCAATTATTGAGGCAATGACTAGTCCATACAAACCCTAGGATGATCTCCATCACAGATCTTATTTCCTCCCAGAGTTAAGAAGAATTGAAGCAGGTGAATTCACTCTGACTATGACTAGAGATAGGGCTTGTCATATCAATCATTTGGCAACGCACACTATTTATGCTGAAGGAAATATGAAAACCATTGCTAAAACGATACCTGTTGATATCTCTAAAACCCCTGGCGTCATGGAGAATGTCTTCGTCAGAGCGGACTACTCCCCTGAGGAGATTAGAATCTACACGGATTTATTTAAAGAATTTTGTGACATGTTTGACTAGTCTTATGAGGAAATTCCAGGCATAGATCCAAGAATCATTGAACATGAAATCACGACATATCCTTACGCTAAGCTGGTTCAGCATAAAGTTTGTCCGATTAATCCTAAGAAAGCAACAGCTATTAAGGCTACAGTAGAGAAACTACTCAAAGTTGGTTTCATCTACCCCGTTCAATTGACTCAATGGGTGTCAAATCCCATTCCAGTCAACAAACAATAGGGTACGATTCACACATGTATGAACTTCTGTGATTTGAAAAAGGCCTGTCCAAAGGATAATTTCCCCACTCCATTTATCGACCAGATTGTTGATGAATATGCAGGCTGCGAGGTCTTTTATTTCATGGATGGTTTTTCAGTATACAATCAGATATAGATCAATCCCAAATACCAACACAAAATCGCTTTCATTTGTCCATAGGGTACATTCACTTATCAAAAGATACCTTTTGGTCTGAAAAATGTTGGAGCTACTTTTCAGTGGACCATGTCTTTTTCTTTCCATGACCTCAAACACATAGTTGAGGGTTATCTTCATGATTTAGCATCACAATCTCGTAAGAGAACTAATCATCCTGCACACCTCTAACTTATCTTTGAGAGATGTCGCTACTACCAGATTCGCTTGAATCCAAAAAAAATCATTTTTTGCATAACATTGGGTCATCTGCTAGGTTTCATAGTTTCGACAACAGGGATCATGGTCAATCCTCTAAAGGTTGAGGCGATATTTCAGTTGCCTCCCCCATGCACAGTCCCTCAACTTCAGAGTTTATAGGGAGACATATTTTTTATCGCGTCTTCGGACCCTTGGTACGGAGATATACTAGTATATCTCTAGACTTTGAAGTTCCCCACCTCTACTTCTCGTGATGAGCGTCGTTGTATATGCCATCAGGAAAAGAACTATCTCATACTCGAGGACACTCTGTATCATCGAGGTGTAGATTTCATCCTTTGTCAGTGTCTCACTCGTGAAGAAGTGGAAATCGTGCTTAATGATTGCCACACTGAATCATGTGGTGATCATCTGTCTGGGTTGGCAACAACCCAAAAGATTCTACAAGCCGGTTACTTTTGGCCAACATTAATCAAAGATTATGTTGAATCGATCAAGAAGTGCCACCCATTTCAGATCTTCTCTTGGAAGATGAGGGCACACCCCGCTCCCATGTTTCCCATCATCGTAGTTGGTTCCTTCACCAAGTGGGGGATTGATTACGCTACATGCAACCCCCCTTCAGCAAGGGGGCACCTTTATATCATTGTATCAGTATATTACTTCACGAAGTGGGTCGAGGCTATGCTAATGTTTAAAGATGATGGCGAGACAATAGCTCTCTTTTTGTTTAACCAGATAATAGAAAGGTTCGGCATCCCAAGAGAGATTGTCACTAACCATGGAAGTCACTTTCAGAATAACATGATGTCTGATTTAAAGCCAAAGCTTGGGTTGAGGCAAGAAAAGTTGTCACCCTACTACCCACAAGAGAATGGTCAGGTGGAAGCTGTGAGTAGGTCCCTTACGACTATTCTACAACGAACTATTATTCAGCCAAATCAAATTGGCATTTGATGTTGTACTCGGCATTATGGGCCTACTAAATGTCTATTAAAACTACAACCAGTTTATCACCTTTTCAAATCATTTAAGAGCTGGAACCAGTCTTGCCTATAGAGTGCCAGATCCTGTCTCTAAAGTTGGCAGTACAATTATTGCCAGACACTTCACCAATTGAAGAGTGTTTATTGTATCTCAAGCATCTCGATGAGCAGCATTAGGATGTAGCCTTGGCTAACAAGGCTCACAAACAAAAAGTCAAGTGTTGGTATGATCGCTTCGTTCGTCCTCAGATTTTCTCTGAAGGTGACCTTGTCCTAGTCTATGACCAATATAAGGATCCCCTGGGGGCAGGCAAGTTCAAACCCATGTGATTCAGACCTTTCATCGTGAAAGAGGTTTTAAAGAAGGGCGCTTATCGTCTGGTGGACTTTGAGGAAAATTCTTTGGAGGAGCCTAGAAATGGGCTCTACCTCAAGAAGTATTGCTCATAGGTGTGTCACCTTGGGTGACTTCTTGTACATATGTATAGTTATTATACATTTTATTTTTTATTTTTTGTCTTTTCGGTTTTATGGATGTATTGTTTTTTATGTCATCTTTTTCACGTGGTAAATTTCAAGTGAATCAGAGGTGTTTGTTGGGTTTGTGGATGGCGCTAGCCAGCACACTCAGAGGCTTGCTTATGCCGCTTATGTCATTTTCACACCTCAGGGTCGGTTGCTATCTTTAGGAGGTATCTGTTTAGGCGACGCCACAAACAATGTTGTCGAATACAACACAGTCTTAGAGTTGCATTGTGACACTTTGTCGCATGTTATCTCTCACCTCCGAGTCTACTTAGACGCTTAGCTATTTGTGTATCAGTTAAATGGGGTTTACCACGTTTACGATCCTACTCTACACCGACATTTCCTTAGGGTATGTCTCTTAGAACGAAGCTTTGATTACATTACGTATATCCATGTTCCTAGGAGATTGAATCAAATCACAGATACTCTAGCTAATCATGTATTAGATTGGCATTTTGCACACATGTAAGAAAAAGCACACACACGCACACGTAAATACATTTGTAAAATAAATGTAATCCATAAGACGTAAAAAGATGTAAATACACATATATATATCGAAAATATCATAGTACATAGGTGGGTGTAAGCACCTCAAAAATATGTCCAGTAAGAGTCACAGGGCTGATGCCCTAAAAAATATACAAAAGCTGCCCTCGGAACATAAGTAGTATAGCCTAGCTAAGGGCAGGGCCTGTTGGCCCTGCCATAATGAAAAATGATGTTTGCCAAATTCCGAAAGAGATGGACCAGGTCTGTGGTACCCCAACTACATGAGGTTGCATCATTGGTGGCATATCCTCGATCTCTTCTATAGGGACTGTGTGAGTAAGCGCGGTGAGGTTCCACTCCACCCGTCTCAATACTCTCTCAACCTCTCCGGTTGGAGGTGCCCCTGTTGTTGTTGTTGGTCCAGTGGCTACAGCTGGTCCTGCCTCTGGTCAAGGATGTCGCCTAGTCCTCAAGAAGTCTTTTGGATGAACTAGTCCCACATATGTACATAACAGATACATAAGTTTCAGATATTCTGGTATACAAAAAAAAAATGATATATATAAAAAGAAATAAAAATTAAATAACTCTGAAAAACAAATGTATCCATCTCTCCTCTCTCCACTCTGGGAGGTACAAGAATGTCAAGATCTCTAGAAAATTTGATCCTGGCATAGGGGTAGTCCTCTATATCCAGAATCTGTCGATACCACCAATCAAAGAAAGAATCATTGAAGGCCTCAACGGTCCTCCTTCCCCCCTATCGCGACATCAACACCGCCCATCTGCATAATGCTGGGAGAGAGGCCACATGCCCTTGTATCATCTCTTGCAGACTAAGACTGGGTACCCTCTCGAATAAAAAGGAACACAGAACAGTCTCAAACTCAAATTTTTTGTTCTCTCATATCTGACATTTTGTTAGTTGTCTCTTCATGCAATCTAGCATGGTTGTACTCCAGTAAAAAATCTGTGCATTTAAGAACTGCACCGCATAATGCATGTGTGCCCAGGAGGCCTGATGTAAATCCATGGATCTAATGATATGCCCAATGAGTAGCACTATCACTTTCAACGATAGATTTCTGATCTTGTTTGTCGGCACCTGAGAACCCACTTTTTCAGTACCAACCTCGCAATGGAGCCCAATCAATTCCTCAATGTTGTGAGGCCTGGGCGGAAAGGTACGCAAGTTGATTGGATCCCTTCTCCTTGAGAGACCAATCAGGAAGTAAATATCTTCAGTCTTTGGAGTCAATGATTTCCCCTCAAGCATAAATGCCTCAACGTCAGGGTGTCAGTAATCTATCAAAGTATTCAACAACCTGAGTTGTGCCCTCATGAATGGACACTAGAATAATTTCAACAAACCACATTGCGCTAATACAGCGATAGCAGCATGGTCTTGTGAGATCAAAAAATCAATGTCTTCATGCTCCCCCTCTCTCCAATACTAGACATACATCCTGCAAAATGAAAATTTCATGGGGATTTAACTCTTTCTTTTTATTTTTTTCCACATATTGGAGGGTGTACGCGGGTTGTATTGGACACAGTCACATATGCACGCTTGTAGATTGTTTTCTGCATGTGGGCATATGTGGGTTGTCCTAAGACATCCCGCATACATGTAGGGCCAACCTTTTTAAAGGACAGTTCCCCCCCCCCCAAAAAAAAAGGAAATGCAAAATGGAAGAATGGAAATGTAGGAGGGGCTAGTTTGTACTTACTTGGTCCAAGCGGAAGTTCGTTTCGTCCACTAAATCTCCCAGAATCAACTCTTTTGTCAAAGGGGTCTTTTTGACTTTTTTGTCAATTCTCAATTTACAATGATGATAATGAGCTGCCAGCTTCTATTTATAGACTTTTTGGCCCCTTTTTGTCATTTTTTGGACCCCTTTGTCGTTTTTTATAGCCTGAAAATCATTTAGTGTGGTTCTCGAGTTTCTTTTGGGATGTTACGATACTTTTTACTTTTGGTTCGGTGAAATTTTTTGAGATTTGAGGCACTTTTAAGGTCCTTTGGTGAAAAGCATATTTTCCAACTTTGTGCATTTAAGATAGGATTCCACCTCCACTTGTTGCACCTCGTTGTCTTTTTCACTTTGCCATAGGATCGATCCCAACGAATTGCAACACAGAACCCTCACTCCTACTCTATAAGTGTCATAATTTAGTGGTAGAGCCTACCTTCACATGGATTCCCTAGGTAGATCATGGTCGCATTTTTGTGTCCATGCCATCGCTAATGACTTTAGGCTCGGAAGTCCTTTTATTCCTATATTGATTATGAGTTTGGACCTTCACATGTCTGATATATTATCACTCTTGGGTTCACCCTCGGGACTCCCAAAACAATGGGTCTTCTTTTAATCCCTTTTCAAAACCTCTAAACATGAAAATATTGTCGAGCGATCTTGTTTCCCTTCATGCTCACCAAACTAAAATTCGAAGGCACATCTATTCGGTGGTAGTTTACCCCTTTTTTAGTCTGGATGGTCAAATTTACGAACAAAGGTATACTCTAGGGGCCTCGGTTCTCTAGAAGAGTATTCTTAGGTATAAATTTAACCCTTTTTTGGGCCTGGGGGACTAAATTTACGAAAAATGAACCCCCACAGAGTCCATAGTTAAGCTCTTTTTCAGACTCCCTAGAATTGAAAAGAACGTCGAGTGACCTTGTTTCTTCACACTCGTTAAATTGGTCAAGAAGAACATCCCTTACGAATTCCATAGTTAAGCTCTTTTCAAACTCCTAAAATATGAAAAGATTGTCAAGTGATCTCATCTTTGTCACACTCGTTAAAACGATTTTTAATAGACGTTTGTTCGGTGCTAGTTTACCCCTTTTTCGAACTGACTAGAATACCTTCAAAAAAGGTACCCTAGTGGAGTCTCCTTTTACGCTTTTTCAGACTCTCTAAAAATGAAAAAATTTCGAGCTTACCTTATCCAAGCTCGTTAAAATTACATCGAAGGGAATTATCATTATGTCTTATTAATCACATTTTCATTCTTACATATTTGGCCTAATGTTAGCTCCATGTTTCTCTCAACTGAACCATCTAGAGCATGCCTTATACGTAAGCCTTGTAGCACTTTGCCTCTGTGTCTTGAAACCTTGACCCATGGAGGATTTTTCCCGAGTGTCCTTTTCCTACATATGTCTCCTTGCTCTGAGCATCAATGTGTTCCTTTCTCTTGGAACTAGTATGTCTGCGACACTTGTTCCTCCTTTCTAACGTAGCATTATTTTATTATTTTTCAAGATTTCCAAAATTATTGAAAAAGACAAAAAAATCAAATATACCCCAAAAAGAGGAGGGGAAAAGTATTTTCTTTTGTTGACAGCACAATGAGTCACCCTTGGACAAAGCACATCCTTCCATTTGTTTGTCAAGCTTTGGGATTTAATATGAGCTTAGGAAGTTATTCTCGCTACATAGAGCTATGTCCTCCTCCGTTTGGATATCCTTTCAAACATATGGAGAGTTTTTGTTGCCTCCTACATCATGAACTTATGTCAATACCATGATGCCTGAGTCTCATCATTTATCGTGCTTTTGTCCAAGGGAAGTTTTACTAAACTTGAGTCGGCCCTTCTATAGTTTGTCTCTTGTCCTCATGCCCGGCCACCATGAAAGTCCAATCAAGTCCTTGCTCAAAATCAATGAATTTCTCTGCCTGATCAACAAGATTCTCTTATTTTTTCTCGAAGAGTTGTCGAAGACCTCTGGGTAGTGAAGTCGTACACTAATATTACACTCCTACCCAAGTTTTGAACATATTGAAGTTGTTTCTCGAGCTCTGAAGGCCTCATCTCCAGCCATCGGGTGTCATTAGCTTCTTAAAGATGGATACTATGCATGTATATCTTTTAATTTTGAGATGTACATCCACTATGTATTACTCGTGGATACACTTTATATAGTTATATGACATGGATCTGCAGTTTATTTGATTGGCAACCATGATTTTATTTCATCCCGAGCATGGGTATGCCCGCCTTGGTGAGACAAATTATTATTTTGCAGATGGCACCTCCTGAACTTTGGTCTCTAGGCTCACTCGCTTCATACGTTGGTGAAGATTTGTAATGTATTTCAGCCATCATATGCTCTTCTGACCTCACACATTAGGGAGCATCTGTTATAACCCTAAATTTCACCAGACATGCATACTTGGCATCAGGCCATCTTACTTTCTATCTTTGCTAAGCCATCATTAAACAACTCTTCTAAAAAACCATTTTCTTGAAGATGTACATGCACTGCACCACTACTACCCACGTACACACGCTTTTTGCACCATTACAGCCCGCGTACACTCACAAAAAGCACGAAAAATAAAAATTGCAAAGGGATACGAGATTATGGTCCATTACTAATGTTTTGACCGCCTATAGTCGGTCACCCAGCTGAATACCTGGATTTTTGGCCTATAAAAGAAGGTGTTGGGGTCCCGTTTCAAAAAAAGGAAAAAGAGCAAAGAAAGTCTGCCCATTTTAATATCCCCCCTTTGCCCCAATATTTTGCAACCACATTGTGAGTTTGAGCCAAAATTCCATTGTTATCACTGAAATTTCGTCCGCACATGGTTACAAGAACTCAACATCGTCAAACAGTGATGAAGTCATTCATGGACCTGAATTAATACCACAGCATTAAAAAAGGTCAAAAAACTATACAAAGTAGTGAAAAATTGTAGAGCGCTTTGCAGACATTGGGCGCACATGCACATGCGCGGAACAAGAACATAGAAATCGCGCACAGGTGCATGATGCACGACTGTTAGCGCAAAAATCCATGCACCTGCTAAATGGTGCATTTATAAAAGTGGTCGGCCTCCCAACCACTTATGGTTCAACTCCCAAGCCAATTTGACGCTCAAATCTGGGCTGGATCCGACTGGTGGGCTGGTCAAAGACCTAATAATGCCCTAAAAGGCCTCTTTTCACACTACAAAGAAGTTAAACAATAACCCAAAGCAATGCTATAAAAATCCATGAATGCACCTCATTTTCTCAAGGAATTCAAAGTAAAGTTATGTTGCCTATATGGTTTTGAGGACTCCATCCTTGACACAAGCACATTGGCACCATTACATTGGACAATCCATCTCACCATTGAGTGGATTTGTAAAGAGTTCTTTCATCACCATTTTCCATTTTCTTTCTTGTAAGAAGAGCTAGCTAATGAGGGTCCAAGAGCCTTCCCTTGGAGGAAGAAGGGACTCATAGTCCCCTTTCTTCTTGGTGTTTTGTTTTCATCAATAGATCAGCCTCAAACATTGGTGACATGGGTCTTTTTGTTCCTTTTATTTCTATGTCCCTATGCTCATGATTTTAATTTTTATTGCATCTATTAGGCGATGACCCTGCCAACCATGTCATGACCTTTCACCTATGGTGCTCCTCCAACAGCATTATGGATGATTCCATCAGACTGCGATTATTTCAATGCACACTCACTGGCCCATCGGCTAAATGGTATGTCGAAGAGAAATCAGGGTCCCACGCAACCTTTGAGTCATTGGCCAAAGCATTCTTGACCTTTTTCCAATTACCCATCCACCACGACAATGGTCTAGAACTACTGTCTAACTTAAAACAAACCTCAGGCACACACATCATACACCACATTCATGAGTGGCATAGGCGACATAGTTTGTGCAAAGCAGAAACCACCAAGCAACAGTGTCTTGACTAGTTTCTTAGATCACTTGTCTCTCTCCTTGCAAAGGATGTTGCTTCCACCTTCCCTTAATCCGAAGAGGAAGATATTATTAAGGCCCAACAATATGACCTCATCTATGCACAGTTAGGGTACTTATACACGGTACTTCCTGATCTTCCAAAACCTGTGCCATTTGGCCAAGACAAACCTGGGATGTCTCACTCAGCAGACGGAATGATCGGTGCCACCACACACCACGGTCCACAACCCCAAACACCATCAATGTATGGCACACCTCAATACCCACCATCATACAGGGGCACTTCTTCTTACCCCCCACCCCCTTATCAACAACCATACCCTGTTGCTATACCTCCACCTATCAGTGGACCACCGCCGGCACCTCCCATACATCCACCTATTCCAACAACCAGTGGTACTCCTTCAATGTCAGCTTATAGTACTAGCGAAAGAATTACACCTTCCTATGTACCTTATGGATCGGTACCACCACAGAATCCATACTTCCCATTTCTTGGTCCTCCACAACCCATGGCTCCCCCACATCCTCATGCGGGGGTGAATTTTGTTCAACCCTCTACTGTTCAACAATACCAAAGTTTTGAACAATTGAATATAGCCAATCCAACCCATCCATCGAACAATACCAAGAAGAAAGGACAAAAAAGGAATAACAACAACCTAGATCAAGGTGGGAATCAACCCCCATAGCACCAACCCACCGGGGGCAACCAGAACCAAGGGAACCAAAACCCCCAAGGGGGCAATAATAATAATAAATGCCAAGGGTGAAATAATGATAAAACCATCTTCCCTTGTGCCCTTTGTGGTGAGTTCGGCCATTACACTCATCATTTCCCCCAGATCATTGATTACAAACAATTGAAAGACTCTGGTAGTCTTCCCCATTCTCCTGCACAACCTGCCCCTTAGCAAGCACCACAACAATACGTGCAACAACCCCCTCTCGCCGTGCTACAAAATCCTATTCCACATTAAGGTGTGATAAACACCCAACAAAACACACAGCATCCCCCACCTTAGGTGGGACAATACCTCAACCCCAACAATCGAGTAGAGTATTCAATTCTCCTCACTAGTGAGGAAGAAATCCTTCTGCAAACGCATAATCGTCAGTATCATGCCCCCGCTGAGTCTACTCCCATCTCTCCAGAGAAAACCCTACACCGACGGAACCCCCGTTTGTGATCCCTCGCCCTTCCACCAAACCACCGCTATGCATCCCTTGCATCCCATTGCGCAGGAATGTCCACAACCCATAGGCTAGGGCAGCTCATAACTATAGTTTGGTAGATGACTTAGCACAATCCCTGGCTGCCATGTCAGTCTTGGAAGTCCTTCAAACTTGTCCTACTCAGCGGAAATCACTACTTTCCACTTTGGGGGCAGTCGACCCAACAAATACTTGACTCATCACCTTTGATATGGATAGTGGAGAACCTCGTCTTCTCGCCTTGATTGCTTTTCAAATACCAGTAAAAATATGGAACATCACAGTTCATCGGTGTATCATCGATGAAGGTGCATCTACATGCATCATGTCCAAAATAGTATGGCAGAAACTTGGTTCCCCGGAACTCATACCCTCTGCCATCACATTACGAGCTTATGATGGATGACCATCCTCTTCTGAAGGGCTCTTCCAAAATATCCCCGTTGAACTCAGGGGTAAGACTATTCTCATTGATATCGAAGTTATTGACGCCCCACTCGATTATAATATCCTGTTCGGTCATAGCTACATGTATGCTATGAAGACAGTGGAATCTTTCATCTTTCGAACAATGACGTTCCCCCACAATGGGAAGATCGTGACCATTGACCAAGTCTCACATTATGAGTCTAACCCATCTGCCAACATTGATAACATTCTTCCTCTCATCCAC
>JASDQU010687266.1:9078-21704 GCA_032191745.1 Picea mariana
TGAGCCTTGATGTCGCAAGCTTCCTTTCGATGGCTCTTGGCTCCAACACACACACTTGCTCAATCCTTGCATGAAGAAGATCAAATCCTCTTGATAGACTTGCTAGAGTCTCCAAGCTGTTGTTCAATGCTAAGTCCTTCACACAATTCTTTCACCAATTCTCCAATGAATCTTGATTAACCTTTTCCATGAGAATTCTCTCAATATATAGGAGAGAAAAAGATAGTTACTTGGATAAGAATGATCCCAAAGTATCAGGGAATCTAGTACTAGGATAACCATTCGAATGCCAACCCATCATTCTAGAACATTCCCTTCTAGAAGCATCGAGAATTCATCTTTTTTCCATTCTTAAGGAAGAGTTCGCACCCTAGCTATTCAACACAGTGCGAGAAGTTCGCACCCTGGCTTAAAGCAGCCTGCTAGAATCAGGCATTCTCGTACCCAAATATACTAGTAGCCTGCGAACCTTCTTCAAAAATGAGTTTTCTGGGAAGAGATGAAAGTAAGTTTTCTCAGGAGAAAGTTCTTATGAAGAGCCTGAGTACACCATCATCAATACATCATCATGATGACCAAAATCATGGGTAACAGCGAGGAAATGCGATGGAAAAGCATAGGTGAGACATCAAGTAATGTGTTGACCATAGAGAATAGGGGAAGACAAAAGGAAAGAGGAAAGAGCACAGGGAACCACGAGAATTCTAGTAAGGGAATATCCAAATCTAGACTAGGAAAGATATAATGTTGAAATTGTGGGAAGAAAAGACATCTGAAGAAAGACTGCAAAGCTCCAAAGAAACAAAAGATGGACAACAAGAGAAAAATCAAGAAGAAAATGTAACGGGTGATGTCTTACACGATGCTTTGATTCTTTCTTTAGATAATATTACTGAAATATTTGGTAGTGGATTCAAGGGCTTCATTTCATACCACACCCCTAGGAAATATTTCCAATATTATTTTCAAGGTAATTCCAGACAAGTTTATTTGGGTGATCATGATGATCCATGTCAAATTGTTGGAATGGGTAAGGTACAAATAAAGCAAAAGAATAGAAACCAATAGTTACTAAAAGAGGTGAGACATATACCATATATGAGAATAAATATAATTTCAATAGGGAAGTTGGCAAGTGAAGGTTGTATATCTAGATTCATAGATAAGGCGTGAAAGGTCACCAAAGGGTCATGCTCATAATCGAAAAAGAAGAGAATGTAGGTACATTGTATTTATGTACTGGTAATGCTAACTCTTCTATCTCTTTAGCTTCTACAGGAGTGGATACAACATTGTGGCATCATAGGCTTGGACACATGAGTGACAAGGGGATGCAGATACTTTACAAAAGGAATTTGTTGCCAGATCTTAAACAAGTTGATTTGGATTTATGTGAGCATTGTGTCTATGGAAAACATAAGAGAGTCATATTTCTCATAGTCGAAAAGGAAAAGAAGAGTGAAAATTTATAGCTTGTGCATACAAATGTATGGGGACCATCTCAGGTATCATCTCATGGTGGCTCTCATTATTATGTTACTTTTATTGATGATGCAACTAGAAAAACTTGGATTCATTGCATTCAACAAAAAACAGATGTTTTTGACACTTTTAAGAAATGGAAATATTTGATTGAGAATGAGACAGGAAAAAGGTTGAAATCTCTCAGATAAGACAATGGAGGAGAATATTGCAACAAGGAGTTTGATTATTACTATTCATACCATGGGATTTGTAGAGAGAAAACAGTTCCAAGAACACCACAATAAAATGGTGTGTTAGAAACGATGAACATGAAAATCATGGAACATGCAAGGAGTATGAGATTGCATGTTGGGTTGCCCTTATAGTGCTAGGCAGATGTTGTAGATACTATTGTTTACTTAATAAATAGAGCGCCTTCAATCTCCTTGGATGGTGGAATTACAAAGGAGGCATAGACAGGTAAAAAGGTAAACTAATCATTTACGAAGACTTTTGATTGTGAAGCATTTGTCCATATTGATAAAGAAAATAGAACAAAGATTGAGGAAAAATCCAAGAAGCGTACCTTTATTGGATACAATGTTAATGAATTTGGTTATTACTTATGGGATTATGAAAATCATAAAATCATTAGGAGTAGGGATGTGGTATTGGATGAAAAATTCATGTACAAAGATTAGTGACAAAGAAAGAAACATGAAAAGGAAAAGACAAAATACGCAGTGCTTGATGAAATCAAAGAAAATGAAATTCCAAAGGTACTAGAAAATCAAAATGTACAACAATAGGAGTAGCAGGCACCTCAAACTTCTGAAAGTATTGTTAGAATATATACCAGGTTAAGTAGACCCCCTTAAGGATACTCTCCTTCACTGTATTATTTATTGTTGATTGAATCTGGTGAACCGGAAAGTTATGAAGAGGCAATGAAAGTAGACACTAAAAAGAAGTGGGAGCAAGGCATGAAAGAGGAAATGGACTCCTTGGTAAATAACTAGACTTGGGACTTGTTTCAGTTGTCTACAGGAAAAAGAGCATTGCATAATAAATGGTTTTACAGGTTGAAGAAAGAATATGGAGTTTTTTATATTAACATATGCCACTACACATTCATATGATGAATCATTGGCCTATGTTGTATCCTTTTCCCTGATTGTAATACTTAAATTCCCTTTCTCCTCATCAAAATATTATTTAAAACCCCATTTATCAAAGTGTACCCAACTTTCCTTAAATAAACTCGCGTACATATGTGGATTCCTTGTTAGCAACCCATGTACATGTTTTGGCTAAAAAAAATATAATCTTGAAATTTCAGTTGGAGTTTACAGGTTTTTTCGTTCCCTAACTTCCTAAATCTCGTACATAACTAATCCAACCATCAAGATGGAGTATAAAATAGATCCTTGTGGTGGAGGAAGGGGAGAGCCAAGAAATGCATCCTCATGCTGGCATTTTGAAGATTGTCCTACAAGTTCCATGTTTCCCTAATGTTTGAGATTGTCGCATATGCTTGGAAACCCTCATTTCCAGAATTTGCATTCTCCTTATCTTGTTATGAAGAAAATCTTTGTCTTTCTTGGACCTGCTAGAGTGCAGAGTGTTGGAGGCACTCCTATACATCTTCAGCCTTGGGTGGAGGAACTTAGAGCCTAGTTCCTCCACCCAAGGCTGAAGATGTATAGGAGTGCCTCCAACACTCTACGCTCTAGCAGGTCCAAGGAAGGAAAAGGTGTTCCTCCTGACAAGATAAGGAGAATGCAAATTATGGAAAAGAGGGTTTTAAGGCAAAGGGTACAATCTCAGACATTAGGGAAACAAGATACTTGCAGGAAAATCTTCAAAATGCCAGCATGAGGATGCATTTCTTGGCTCCCTCCTTCCTCAACCTCGAGGCCCTCTTTTATACTCCATATTGATGATTGGATTCATTATGTACGAGATTTAGGAGGTTAGGGAACAAAAGAACCTGTAAACTATTCCCAAAATGTCGAGATTATATTTTTTTGAGCCAAAATTAACATGTACGCAGATTGCTAACATGGAACCCACATATGTATGTGAGTTTCTTTAAGGAAAGTTTCATACACTTTGATAAATGGGGTTTTTTAATAAGTTTTTGAGGATGAAAAATGGGATTTAAGTACTACAAGCAAGGAAAGGGATGTAACATAGGCCAATGAGTCATTGTATGCATGTGTAGTGGTAAATCATGCTATAGCAATTGGGTTTTTTTTTTTATTAAGGTATTTCCTTGCATGGATCAGGTTAGTGTAAGATTTTGGACTATTGTCGATATTATGTGACTTTGTTATTTATATTTGAAATGGGCATTGTTAAAAGATATTAACAATATTCGATGGCTAAAGGGTTCAAATATTGTGGATACCTTACCCATTGAAATAAAAATTGCCTAAAATGTTTTTGATTGAATGTTGAAATGGGTTTTTATGTGTTTGAGAAAATGTATAATTGGTAGCTAATGACACACCAAGCTCTTGTTGGAAAATGATAAAATGTGACTAAATGTTTTAGTTCTATGTCTTTTTTTTTGGCAAAGTATACCAACAACTCAACTCTAAATATTTATTTTTTTCCATATTGGATGTGGCTTAATGGAGATGTGATCATATATTGTGGAATAGAAAGGATTTTTATGTATGCTCTAGTATATATGGAAATGAAAGAGAAAAATGATGTCCTTTTTTTTTTGGAATTTCTTCTTGTATCCTAAACTAATTAGGCTTGGGTCACTTTATGCTTCAAATACTTTATACTTAGGTCACTTTATGTTTTTAATTTTGTGGGGTTTCGCTAATAAAGATCAAGTTTCATTGTAACATGGGTCTTCCAAGGGATTCAAATTGTATAGTAAAGATGGTTAAATTATTGTTGTTCCAAGATAGTCAAATAATATATCAAATACAATCAACTTATAGGTATTCATATTTCCATGAAAGCAAATTATTTACAATGGAGTTATAGAGTATAAACTAGTTTTGATTCTTAGGTTGAAAACAATATGACTGTGAAAATCACACTTGCGTGATGCATACTATTGCATGAAAATATGTGAACCCTATGGTGGTTATTTTCAATAACTCTCGCTAGATATTAATATTGATATGGTGTTTATTTTCAATAACTCTCGCTAGATATTAATATTGATGATAAGGTGTCATTTTGTTTGAAAAATTGCAAAATCAAGCTTTGCAACAAAGTATAAATTCATTTATACATTCTCTTGCTCATTAAACTCAACAATATCTTGTGTTGTAAGAAGTGTTCGCAAGAAAATGAAAAAAAATGAGCCAAGGATTCCTTACCTTAACTGGAAACAAAAGAAAAACCTTTAACAAATTGACTAGGGAACTAGTTTCCATACTTTTGATTGTTCTTTTTCATAGTTTCAATCATTCATTTTATTGTTATTACTTTATGAGGGAAAAGATTGAATGTTTTAATAACTTCAGAATTATTTATTGAGACTATTGATGGTTGTCCACACTTTCATAATTTGAATATAGAATTTATATGCCAATGGCATTGAATTGACCAATGCATATATATTTGATTATTTACTTAGAGACTCAAAGGAATCTATCTATGATCACAAGCATGAGTACAACTCTCTAGGAATCTTTTGAGTTGAACCAAGTATTGAACTCGAGACCAAAATATGTATGTAAAAATTTATAACTTTGAGTTTTATACTTATTGTTGGAGCAATCAGTCACTAGGTTATATTTTAGTAGTACCAATGCACCAACGCCTCTAGTTGACATAATCCAACTAGGTATTAGACATTGAACCCCAACAATAATCCAACTGAGTATAAATTGTACAATGATAATAGCCACATTTCCAAGAGAAACCATGAGAAAACTATATATATTTATATAGTGAGGTCTTATTTTATAATTCTCCACATCATTAATGCCTACACTGAACATAATATAACTAGGAATCTGGTATTGAATCCCAACAATAATGCAATTGGTATAAAGTATACACGCGAACACAAATATATAATTTTAGAAAAATGACTACCATAGATAAGTAGTTTTATGAATTCAACTTTGAACACAATAAAAATTAGATTCACAATCCAACTAAGTATCAGGTATTGAACCCAAAAAATAATGCAATTGGGTATCAACTATACACGTGGAAACAAATATATAATTTTAACAAAATGAATACCACACATAAGTAGTTTTACAAGTTCAAATAAGAAAAAAAAATAATAATAATAATGTTGATTTGTAGAAAAAATATATTTACTACAAGGACAAAAATTCGTCATTTCAGGTGATTCCTATGAAACACATTTTCAAAGCAGTAGAAACATTGTTACTTTTTAATAATGATTTCATAGATTTCAATTCTTTATTAATGTACATTTTGTAAAATGTCCCTACAAAAAGTAGAGGTAGGGGCTCAGATCACATTGTCTTAGAGAATGTCTTGCACATAAAGTACGAACTAGAGGAAAGAGAGGCATATTCTCAAATAGATCTTTGGAGGAAGGTCGTGCAAAAAAACGACATTGTTGTATAATAACTTATAAACTTAAAATGATCCTTTCAACATTATTGTTCTTTAGAATTTGCATATCATTGTCTTCTTTTGCTATTGTATTAATAGGTGTTTTGTATTAATAGTTTGACTATTTTTTGTGCATATGAGATTTTCATTTTTGCTTGTTAGAAATATGTACTTTCCCTTCAATTCTTTTGTGAACAATATTGTTTTGGAAATGGACATTCTTAATGATGTATAGCAACAATTATACATTTACTACAATATGTTTCTAGTAGTTCTTTCATATCTTAAAAAATATGATCAAAACTTTGGAGATTTGGAGACTTATGTTCCTATTAGTTCTTTCATATCTTAAAAATCTAAACTTTTTAAGTCTAATAAGAGATTTTTCCAAAACCCAAAAGACTATTTTTTTGGAGACATATGTTCCTAGTAGTTCTTTCATATCTTAAAAAATATCTTTAGCCATAGCTTTTTGGGTTTTGAAAAATTTTGTTCATAATAGATCTTTTATTTTTTTCCAAGGAAAATCTTGAGGAAAACCCTCTGAGTACTTTCCCATGATCCATGGATGGTAAACGGCGTAAACCTTCGACCCTGATTATGGTACCTAACCTTGTGGGGAAATCAAGTGAGGCACAACAATATCAACAATATAGTTAGTTGAGTACTTGACCTGAGACTTCTTGCATTATAACCACAACACTCATCCACTAGAGCCAACCCATCGGCCTCATAATAACTCGTATGTGCCTTCAAAAAAATGGTGTTTGAAATAATATATACATTGAATAAGTGTTGAAGTAATCCTTTCAACACTATTGTCCTTTAGAATTTGGATGTCAATGTCTATTTTTTCTATTGGATTAATATATGCTTTCTAGTAACAATGTGGTCTTTTTTTGTGGATTTAAATTATTCAAATACAAATGTTGGATAGTTTTTAATGTCATTTTTTTTATTTTCATTTTTTCCATATTGTTATGTTTTCATAAATTACAAAATGTAAATTTTGCAATGTTCAAAACACATTTATTTATATTTATTAAAACTATGGAGTTGTTCTTTAATTATTTTGTAGCTAGAATTCCTCTGGAAATGGATAGGTTTAAGGACTCGCAACAACAAGTATATGTCTACTATAATAATAATTGTGTGACTTATGTTCCTAGGAGTCCTTTAATGCCTTTAAAAATATGGCATTCAAAACAAGAGTTGTGTTAGACAACATGAGAAACTTGATAGAAAACACTAAGGATAATTAGTAAAATACAAATTTTCAAATGTAAAAACAAAATGATTTATATTTATTAAAATTATAAAGTTGTTCTTCAATTATTGTGTATCTAACATTCCTTTGAATATTTATAGGTTTAATGATTCATAACAACAATTATATCTCTACTACAATAATAACTACGGGAAAAACTTTTAGGATTTTGGAGCCTTATATTCCCAAAAATGCTTTGATAACTTCATGCATTTAGAACAATAGTTGTGTTAGACATATTGAGAAACTTGACATCCAACACTAAGGACAATTAGCAAAGTATAAAACTAAATGCTCTTCTTGTTGCCTAAATACCATATACATAGAGAATTATATTTGGTCCTTTCAATACTTTATGCCATACCAGATTATTAAAATTCATAATTTCAAGTAAAGGTATGGATGATATTTTGATAGGTAAAACTCCTAGTGCTCTTGCATAGGTGGATCATCATAATTATGGAGTCTAGGGTGGTTTATAGATCAATGTGTTTTCCCAAAACATTTTCTAATGAGAAATATGCAGCTAAATGGCCATTTTTTCACTATTTCCATTGTGATCAAAATTTAGAGAATAGCCTCTTTTACCATCCCAATGTCAACACAGTGATGCTTTCAATATCAATAATATTTCCTTTTCTGAACCAAACGTTTGGACTGCCAAAGTTACTAGATTTAAGTGTCAATGCTTGCTTTACTATTGTATGGACATGTGCTTTGCAGTTGATCTAGGTGGACATTGAAAGACACCCACCTAGTCCACTGGCTTAAAGCACAATTTTCCATTTTGGCAGTTCTTCTACAAATTTTTGGGTCCTAAGCTTCCAGGGCCATTTTGAGGTCTTAAACAACATTTTTTAGGCACGAAAACGCCCAAACGATAACAGTAGACATCATTTGGGAAAAAACAAATGTGTACTCCTCATCTATACATTTTCGACGAGGTATTACTCACCCCAAACAAAGATCGTATGCAAAATTTACACCCTTAGAAAGTTGACGTATGAACTACCCCCATCGAGGCCCACAAACCTTTTGATGTTTCATCTCTCGGGGTTAGGGTTTTGGATGTTTAGGGTTTTCTCAATTATGATTTATGTTAAAAAATCATTTGGAGCCTCGTTGTAATCATCTTCTTGTGAATTAGCATAGCACACATCTCTTCTCATAGATAAGCTACCACCACTCTATCTAGCTTGTGTGCTTTTGCATTTTACAGTATTTTATATTTTCATATAGTCATTAATAGAATCTGAGTTTCATTGTATTATTATGTTCCATTCCATATATCTGTTCATTTCCTTGTTATATCTCTATTATATTTATTCCTTTATATTGTTCTCAAAATAACCTGATCAACAATATAAATTTGGTCTTTTTTTATAGATTTATATTTGCATTTATTTGTTAAAAATATGGAGTTGTACTTCAATTATTTTGAAATTATCATTCATTTAGATAAATATATTTGATCATAACTTGTATTGATTATATGCCTACTACAATAATGTCTCTGTCCAAATCATTAGGGTTGTGGAAATATTTTTTTATGGTAGTTCTTTGATGCATTAAAAAATATGCCATTCCAAATAGTAACCATGTCAAATAACTTCAAAATCTTGATAGCTAGGCTAAAGGATAATTATTAAAATACAAGACTTAATGTACTCATTGTATGCATATAATATACATAGGAAAAAACTAGCTTTGATTGTTTGAATACTTTTTGTTATCCCATATTACATTTAAAAAAAAAAAAAATTGAAGTGAAGGTATACATCAAATTTTGATGGCTAAATATCCCAGTGAATCTGCGTGGAACAATTTAAACAAGATTTGATATTGATTTTCATGTACCTTTACTTGATAAAACAAGGCTGCATGGCAGTTTCTACCTGCTGCTATGAAGGAATTTAGAATAAGTAAATGGAAGAGGTTGTAAATAAATAAATAAATAAATAAAAAATTAAAAATATATGAAAAATCAAGAATATAATATAATGTTGAACTTTGAAAAAGCTTATAAAATTTATAGTAAATTGTTCCATATTAATATGAAGTTAGATTTCAAGCAATATTGATTACTATAATAAAATAAAATTTAAAATTTATAAATTATAATCATGATTATGATTATCATAATCATTTGAATTTAAATATTATTCAAACATAAATTATTGTTATAATTTATAATTTACAAATTATAATCATGATTATCATAATCATTTGAATTTAAATATTATTCAACATAAATTATTATTATAATTAATAAAATTTCTTGAAAATTTTATAGTCTATATTTTAATCTTGTCAACGTTTTGAATTTCCAGCCGGATGATTAAAATGACAACAGTAGACTTTTCCAACAATTTTATTAACCACTCCCACTAAAAGACCTCAAATCAATTATTGTTATGATTATCTAAATCACTTAGGTAATATATTATATTTGAATTGATAAGATAAAGCTTAATATATTTATATAGATGCGCCTAGCTCTCTCTGGTGCCTTTTGTTTAATATCTTCATTCAGTTTATGCGATTTATTTTAAGTATGTAATTGTGAATGCATAACCAATGTTATTTGTGATGGTGTTTTATTTTTATTTCTTCATATGTTATTATGTTGATAAGAGGGAGGTTAACAATTACTCTCTGACATTGCATAACATCATGGCTTGTTAACAGTCGGGGATTTGCGATGAAATTAATGAACACAAAAGAATCTATGCAAAAGGAGAATTGGAGAAGTGATGCCATCATAGCCTGCCCCAATTGCAATTTGGAGAAGTGATGCCATCATAGCCTGCCCCAGTTGCAATTATAAAATTGAGAATAGCCATGTAGTACACTTTGCCTGTTGATGTCAATGAGTTTTGAACAATAATTTTAATTGTTGTTTCTGACTTAAGTTAGTTCTATAAAGATTCCCCTTAGCTAACTCAAACCACCATCCTATCCTAAAACCAAGGAATTATTTATTTTGTAATGTATATATAGAACTAAAAGAGAAATGACATTTAACGTAGCTAGGTATGGGGATTGAACAACTTCAATAAACTTTAATACTGTAATTGCGGTGTCATCCGATTCCTGAAACCAAATCCTGAAGCTTCTTGAATTGTGTCCCTCTGCAATTAAAATGAAAGTCATGTCCTACTATTGGTTAGCAAATTTGCATTGAAAAAGAAAAATATGTACTTATAACTTTCCTAAACACAAGTCGATTCTAAACATATTACTTACAAATCTCATGGTCCAATTTTTGTCATGTACAACTAAATTTGTCATGTTTATGAAGTCAGACCCAGATTGAACAATATGTAGAATATATTGAACATCATTTCACTCTTATTTTTCCAACAATGGTCAAAGTGGTAATGGAAAAATAGATTGTAGTAACATAGCGAATCAATAGGCTATTTTTTAACAAAATTTAGAAATACATCACCAATCCATGTTCTGCTCAGATCGTGATATCTAGCACAATATGTCTAGATGAAGAAAAATTTGAGGTGGCATATCAAAGAAACCCAATTGAAACATAAATAAATTATTGATATCATGGCATCTAGAAAATTAAGCCTGGTATATCACTTAACCTGGACAACAATTTTTTTCACAAAAGATATAACAAACGATTGAATTACTTCATACCTACTCTTTCAGCTACTCTTCCATTCGATAATTTGAACAAGGCCAGGCAACGAATTTGAAGTCGCCCATATGACATTGCAAGTACACGACAAAACAAAACAGACCTCAAGAGGGAAAGAGATTATGGTCAAAATTACAGTATTAGAGTTGTGTTACTTTAATAAAATCTTTAAAATCTATATAGCTGCTTTACTTTAATAAAATCTTTAAAAAATTTAAAATGATCGGTAAAATAATATATTATGCTTAATTAATTCCTAATTATTAATTCTTGTTTCTTCAAAATATTTAAAATGATCAGGAAAAACACAGATTATAAATTTATAATTCCTAAATCATAACTTACCAGAATAAAGAAACAAGAGGGAAAGAGATAAATGATAAGAAACAACTTAGATCAGGAACCATAAAAAGGATCATATCAAAGCTATTTTTTCTACTTTGGAATGAAGTGGGCACAAACCTGCTTTCTTCTAAAGAGTTGTCCACCTGCCTTCTCCGTGAGCTTCGATATAATTTCTGAGGAAAATATCATCAGGCCTCCATGAACCTCTCTTCATTCCCATAATCAAAGAGAAAGGAGCCCATCACATTGATTCAAAGCTATCATTTTAGTTCCCTTTCACGTACAATCAAAACCATTGAAAGTCAAAAGCGAAGAAGGAGGAGAAGGGTTCGACATGCTCGACCAACCATACGTAATATCTATAAAAATTATAAACGCACACTATATGTCTATGTATCTGTGATTGTTGGGATTTATGAGAGGAATCACATAATAGATAAGGAATAATAAGAAACAAAATAGATTTTGCTCAAAAATTTATCCTTTACAGGAATCATTCACATAATGAAAAATGTAAACGAATACATTTATATTTCTTGTATCTTAACTTAAGGGACGACGCAAACAATGGAAAAATAAATAAAGAACAACAAAAATGATAAATAATCTATGCATTAAATATCAAAAGATCAAAAACCAGACTTCCAGATTTTATAAAAAAGATAGCAGCAAAATCGAACTAGTTGATCTGGAGGGAATCTGGTAACATCGTTGATCAAGAGGGAACCTGGTAGTGGCACGCTCATGTTTGATTTTATAAAAAATACAGCAGCAAAATCGAACTAGTTGATCAGGAGGGAACCTAGTAACATCGTTGATTAGGAGGGAACCTGGTAGTGGCATGCTCATGTCTGGAGTATGGAAAGGTGGTTCCATGCAGCCTTCCATGTGCACTGCAAATGCACTTCCCAAAAACTTGCAAGTGTCAATGTCAGTTAACTTGCAAGAAGCAGTGTCTGTTAGTTACAAATGGAATTAAAAATTTGTCCACCCAAAAATGTTGTCCTCGTCTGGGCAATAACACTTCAATTTGATCAAGGGTAAATAAATTGGTTTAAATTTATAAAAAAATAAGAAAATTCAATGTGTAATGTGAAACTATAGAGAAGATGTAAAATTATTTGGGTCAACAAACAAATTAATAGGTATTCAATGGGTGAACGAATGTTATATACCATGCGGTGGGCAGCGGGTATAATAAAAGGGTTATATACTTAACACGTAAACTTGTAAAGTTGTGCACAAGGCATCAAGTAAAATGTGCCACATTGTTGTCAACCATGGGTTGTAAGACAAACAACAAATATTTTGTTTTGTAAGGGG